>PVJH01031174.1:10490-24139 GCA_004026705.1 Nesogale talazaci
AGAAGGGCTGAGCCCCAGTGGCGTAGTGGTTGTGCACAGGACTGCGGCCCACTGGGATGGAGGTTCAATTCAGCTCCACAGAGCAAAGGCTGGGCCTCCTACTCCCACCACCTGAGGGCAGTGATGCTTTACCACCACCCCCCCCCAAAAAAAAAGAAATAGAAAAATAAAAAACAGGAAAGTTTGGGGGAAATCTCATCTACTAGCTAAAGATAGTTATCATTTTGATGAATGTCCTTTCCGTGTTTTTGTGTGTCTGTGTTTTAATATTATTGTGATTTTATTTAATTTCTTACTGTCAGAGTTATTTGTAATAATAAAAAAGAATTTAACTACTGGGCATTCAGGAAATATATTGGGTTTTCCCTCATTAAGTAAAAATGTGTTTATTTTCTAGGTAGTATATTCTTTTTACATGTTAAATGACCTTGCTTTCCCTTTTCAAAATAATTTCTTAAAAGTCAAGATACATCTGAAAAATCTCAGAATTATGATGTGCAATTGAAAGCCAAGCGTGAATTTCTAATGAGCGGTTTGCCAGACTTGCTGAAACGACAGATTGCAAAGAAAGCAGCCGCCCTGGACGCATACAACACAGCAAGCACCAACTTCCAGAGGGTTGTTCACATTCAGCAAAAAGACGATGGTAGGCTTGCTTATTGTTGAGTATTCTTTTAAATGTTGAAAGAACAATGAAGTATGCAACTTTCCTCTAGTCCTCAAATGCTTCCTGCCACCCACTATCATGATCCCAATTCTATCTGACAAATCCAACTAGACCAGGGGATGTACTCTGGAGTCAGAAACATGGGGAATTTAGGATAGAAGTTCCCGCAGGACTAGTGGTAGGAGTGGTGGTACTGGGAGGGTGACAGGATGGTGGAATAGATAGGGGAAACCAATTTCAGCAATCTACACGGACAACAGGGAAGGTAGTGAAGGGACACATTGGACAGGGTACAATATGAAAAAGTAGTAACAATTTGTAAGTTACTAAGGGTTCATGGGACAGGTGGAGGAGAAAAGGGAAATATGGGGAGCTGATACTGGGGCCCTAAGTGGAGGGAGGATATTTTGAGAGTGATGATGCAATAAGTGTGCAAATGTGGCCTGCATATAATTGATGTGTGTGTGGATCGTGATGGGAATTGTATGAGCCCCCAGTAAAATGATTTATGGAAAAAAGGGGGGACAAGAGGAACTTATACCAAGGGCTCAAGTAGAAAGTATTTGGGAGGGCTGAGCCCTGGTGGCATAAGTGGTTGAGTGCAGGACTGCGCCCCGCGGGCTTGGCGGTTCAAATCCAGTGGCGGCTCTCAGGAGCAGCACTGGGTAGTGCCCACGACCACCAGAGGCAGTAATTCCCACAAAAAAAAAAAAAAGAAAGAAAATACTTAGAAGTGAAGATGGCAACGTGTGTACAAATATGCTTGATACAAATGATGTATGGAATGTTATAAGAGCTGTAAGAGCCCCCAATAAGATAATTTAAAAACAATGTTGGAAGCAATATGAAACTGTGAATTAGTTAAGGGTGAGGTTAAGGTCAAAATATAAGGGGTATGTGTGTCAGAACTTATGGAAAATTTACATTATCTTTTATTATTTATTCATTTTCCACTATCTTTTAATTCCACTATTCCATGATCAGAGGAAGATTGTTTGCTTGTTTCCCTTTCAGAAAAGGTTTTACTGTGTATTGCTATGTTCGTGTTTTCTGGAATCCCAGATAGTACAATATTGCTTCGTTCCATTTCACTCCTTTCTTGTATTTACCATGTGGACTCTTGGTCCACGTTCCTTGTACACTCAGTCATTTAGCTTGACCCTGGCCTCATTCCATTTGGATCCAAATGAAGTGGCACCCACATTCTTTCTTACGTGTCACTTACCATCACTAACAAGGCACAAAGCTCCCTTGTACTTTAAGCTCCCTTCCTGGAGCTCGTTGGTCAGCACATGAGCAGCTGGACTGGCTTATGGTTCAGTATACCCCTCTCACCATGGCATTCTGTATTTCTCTGTTCTCTTTTTCCTTTTGAATTTGGCTCAGTGAATCTTCCTAATTACCTCTGCTATTTTATTTGTCATCTGGAAATCTTATTACTACTAACTTCATTAGGTGGTTTCTTTTTCTTTCTTTACTTGGGTGAAGGTGTATAGAGTAAATCAGTTATTCATTCAACAATTGTTACACATTTTGTTTTATGTCATTGATTGCTACCCACACAGTGTATAATATCACATATCCCTTTACTGTTTTCTGTTGCCATTCTTCCTGTTTCTTACTCCTTCCTGCTTTCTGAACTGTGTTTTAGCCCATTTTTATATAGCATTTTCTATTAGTTGCTCAACTACAGAAATTAATTATGCTTTTCTATAAAAGTGATAAGCCCTTTTTTTTTTTTTTTTTTTTTGGCATCATTGCTCTCTGGTGGTGGAAGTAGGAGGCCCAGCCCCACTGCTGGAATTGAACCTCCATCCCAGTGGGCCGCAGTCCCGCGCACAACCACTACGCCACCGGGGCTCAGCCCAATAAGCCCATTTTCATAGGAAAAATGTAACTTACATATGAGCAGATAAGGCAAACACTGAGTGAGCCTCACATTCTTAGTACTTTAAGAGTTACTGGGGGGCTGAGCCCCGGTGGCGTAGTGGTTGTGCGCGGGACTGCGGCCCACTGGGACGGAGGTTCAGTTCCAGCAGTGGAGCTGGGCCTCCTACTCCCACCACCGGAGAGCAGTGATGCCCAAAAAACAAAAAAAAAAAAAAGAGTTACTGGGGCTGAGCCCCGGTGGCGTAAGTGGTTGAGTGCAGAACTGCAGCCCACAGGCTTGGCGGTTCAAATCCAGCGGCCGCTGGGTAGTGCCCACGACCACCAGAGGCAGTGATGCCCACACACACACACACAAAAAGAAAGAAAGAAAGAAAGATACTTATAATGTGCCCACGACCACCAGAGGCAGAGAGGTCCATAAAAAAAAAAAAAGAGTTTTATCTCACTATTATCTGGAACACGGCTGAGTACTTCAGGTATATACCTAGGTTAATCCTCGTAAGAACTCTAGAGGTTGAGTATTCTGTCATCCCAACCTTACAGGTGAGGAAACTAAGCTTTAGACTCTTGCCTGGATTTTAATGCAGGACTCTCTGACTTCAAGGTTCAAACTATGAAGCAGGATATGAACTGGCTCTAAAATGTTTACCTTGAAAAGAAAATATTAAGTTTGCGAATGTTTGTTTGCTTCTAACCATTGAGAAGGAAGATTAGGACATTTTTCATTAAAGGTAATTGTTGGGGGCTGAGTCCCGGTGGCGTAAGTAGTTGAGTGTGGGACTGCAGCCCACGGGCTTGGCGATTCAAATCCAGCGGCAGCTCTCAGGAGCGGCACTGGGGAGCACCCATGACCACCGGAGGCAGTGGTGCCCACAAAAACAAATAAATTAATTAATTAAAAAAAAAAAAGACTAAACTAATCAACATTAAAAAAAAAAGGTAGGGCTGAACCCCAGTGGCGTAGTGGTTGTGCGTGGGACTGCGGCCCACTGGGATGGAGGTTCAATTCCAGCAGTGGAGCTGGGCCTCCTACTCCTACTATCAGAGAGGAGTGATGCCCCCCCCCCCAAAAAAAAAGTAATTGTTGGAAGTGTGGATTTTCCTCCTTGTTTAGTCAGTTGGGTTTGGGTACTTTTCTGAATTAATGTAGTTGTTTACATATGTTTACATATTCAGCATCACATCAATAGATACTCTGTAAATGTAAGTAAGATGGCTTTTCTTCTTTCTTTTAGGGTGCCTTTTGTGGCATTTGACACCACCCTCTTGTCCTCTCTTGACAAAATTGAAAGAACTGAATCCTACAGCAGTAAATGTCTCAAAATGTTCTATTAGCCTGGGTGATTTTTCAACTTTGAACTCAAATCTGAAAAGCAATCATTCTGCTGTTGTGGTAAGTATCTGAGGTTTAAACTAGTGATGGTGTTTCTCTTACAAGGGGGGAAAAAGATATCTTCTAAATATTGTGTAGAATTCATTTTCCTAGCCTAATTTTAAGTATAAGTACTTGGGCTGAGCCCCGGTGGCATAGTGGTTGTGTGTGGGACTGCGGCCCATTGGGATGGAGGTTCAAGTCCAGCAGTAGCTTCATAGGAGCAAAGGCTGGGCCTCCTACTCCCCACCACCAGAGGGCAGTGATGCCACAAAGAAACAAACAAAAAGAATAAGTACTTGGCTGAGACCCAGTGGCACAGTGGTTGTATGCAGGACTGCAGCCCACAGGCTCAAATCCAGCAGCACCTCTCCAGGAGCAAGGCTGGGCTTCCTACTCCCACAAGGGCAGTGATGTAAAAAAAGAAAAAAAAAAAAGACTAAGTACTCATTGAAGTGTATGCCACTTTTAAATTTTATTTTTTATTTATTTATTTTGTGGGCATCACTGCCTCTGGTGGTCGTGGGTGCTACTCAGTGCCACTCCTGTGAGCCGCCGCTGGATTTGAACCGCCAAGCCCGCGGGCTGCAGTTCTGCACTCAACCACTTACGCCACTGGGGCTCAGCCACGGATGCCACTTTTTAAAAATTTTATTTTTTATTTTTTATTTTTATTTTTGGGCCTCCCTGCCTCTGGTGGTCGTGGGAGCTACCCAGCACTGCTCCTGCGCACCGCCGCTGGATTTGAACCGCCAAGCCTGCGGGCCACAGTCCCGTACTCAACCACTTACGCCACCGGTGCCCAGCCCGTATGTCACTTTTAAATGTTCAGATAGTTTTGGAAACATTTTAAGAAGGAACAATTGCCAGTTCCAAAGGAATATTAGATTATATACCGCAATATTATAATCTAATAAATGTCAGGGACTATACATTAAAAAAGAGAGTAAGAAAAGTATGAACTCAACGTTTCAAATGCTTTACAAATGCAGATGTGTTATGAAGGTTGTGTGTACTGACTAAAACTATTCTTCCATTGAGGATGACTGGAAGTAGAAAGGGACTGGTGGCATTATAAATAACATTAGTAGGGCTGAGCCCCGGTGGCGTAGGGGTTGAGTGCAGGACTGCGGCCTACTGACTTGGCGGTTCAAATTCAGCAGCAGCAAGGCTGGGTCGCTCCCACGACCTCCAGAGGGCAGTGATGATGGTATTGGTCTTTAATTAAACATTTAACCTGTATTGCAGTTAACGGAGACAAGGAAGGCTTTTACTGAAGAAGTAAGGAGTGCTTTGCTAGAGGAGATTAGATGGTCGAATCCTGAATTTTCTTTGAAAAACTATTTCCCTTTGCTTCTGAAAAAGCAAAGTGAGCCCTCGGCACTTTCTGAACGTTTCAGTAAACAAGGTTAGTGATGATTATCTTCAAATATGTTTTGAAAATAAGCCTTGGCTATTGACACTTGGAAGTAGTTGTCATTGACAGAATATTTCTTACAGCTGGCAGAACTGTATAGCTAAAATGAAAGCAACCTTTAAGTACAACCAAAAGAAGCAGGCCCCGTCCTGCACCATCCACACATGTTATGCATGAACCAATTGTCGACACCACTGTGGCAGTCCATTTTGACAAGGAGTTTCCTCATTTTCAACGAACCTTTGCTTTACTACACATGTTGTGCTCAAATACTGGTGTTTCCTGATAATATGTTCAAAGCATGCGAGGTTGAGCCTCACCATGCTCACTTCTAAACTTCTAAGGACCTGACTGCTTCCTCTGAGACTTTTTTGTTCTTCTGGCAGTCTACAGTAATTCCAATATTCTTTACGAACTCCTCATTATCCAACTTTCACAGTAAAATGAGGTGATTGAAAATACCCTGGTTTGTTCAGGTGCATGGCAGTCCCCTTCATCTCAGTCACTTAGTTAGCGAGGTGGCTGCCTTCCAGTCAGTGCTTCCAGCGTTTGACCACTTTGTTGAAAGTTTTCAGTTGATGTTCCATCAATTCCTAGAACCTTGTTCTTTTGCTAATGCCCTCGGTGCAGCTTAGACTTCTCGCTTCAGCACCATCAATTCTTCCTCATATGCTACCTCTTACAATGATTGAATGTCGACCGATTTTTTTTGGTAGTGATTCTATGTATTCTTCCCATCTTTTTTGTTTGTTTGTTTGTTTGTTTTTTAGCCATCACTGCCCTGGTGGTGGGAGTAGGAGGCTCAGCCTTTGCTCCTGTGAGCGGGAATTGAACCTCCGTCCCAGTGGGCCGCAGTCCTGCGCACAACCACTACGCCACCGGGGCTCAGCCCCATCTTTTTTTTTTTAATGTATCCTGTATCATTCAATACAGGGATTGATTATTCTTTTAGTGTGAAATATACTGAGTATGTTCTTTTTGTTTTTCTAATTCCAAATCTTCGTACATTTTAGTATAATGCCTAACTTTTTCTTCTTAAGCTACCTTTTGCAATTTTGGGGTTAGCTCTTGACTCATCATTTCCCCATTTGCTTTAGCTCCTCTACATTCAAGAACAAGTTTCATAGTCTCTTCTGACATTTACTTTGGTCTTTTCTTTATTCCCTGTCTTTTCAAAGACTTTTCCCCTTCTTCTTTTTTTTTTTTTTTTTTTGGTTTTAGGGCATCACTGCCCTGGTGGTGGGAGTAGGAGGCCCGGCCTTTGCCCCGTGGAGCTGGGATTGAACCTTCATCCCAGTGGGCCGCAGTCCCGCGCACAACCACTACGCCACTGGGGCTCAGCCCTACTTTTCCCCTTCTTCAACTAAGATGTTCTTGATGTCACCCCACAAGTCTTCTGACCTTCTGCCATTATTTTTAGTCAGGCTTGTTCTTACACGGTCTCTAAATTCAGGTGAGACATATTCAAGGTATTATTTTAACTCTTGTTGATATTTTAATTTTCTTCAGTTTCACTTTGACCTGCATATGAGAAATTGGACTTGTTTTGTCTGTTGGTATTAAATATATCCATTATCTCTTCTCAGCGTCTGTTTGATTTCTGTGTTTTCCACCTGGCAAGGTCTGTGTGTACAGTCATCATTTTTTAGGTTGTTAGAAGGCATTTGTATAGAAGTTTTAGTCTTGCAAACCTCTATTATTGGATGTCCAGCTTTGTTTTTGTCATCAAGTCCATAGTTTCCAAAAGCCTGTCTTTCCTTTTTGTTTCCAGGTTTCAAATTCCAATCATCAATACTTTATCAGTTTCAAAAAGAAGTTCTTCAGTTTCTTCATGACTAGCTTTATTGGTTGATATAAAAATTTGAATAACAGTTGTATTAACTAGTTTTCCTTATAGATGGATAAATAATATCCCATAGCAGATAGCTGTGTATTTTAAGCTACATCTAAAATGTTCTTATTGATCAGGCAGTGTCATGATACAAAATCATAGAGACCCTTATGAAGCAAGCATATCAAAATGTGAAGCTGTTGTTCCCTGACATACCCTCCATCTAGGCCAGGGGTTCTCAACCTTCCTATGTCGCGATCCTTTAATACATTTCCTCATGTTATGGTGACCCCCAACCTGGCCTTCTCACCAATGCAGTGTTCTATTTTCTTAAAACTTCTTCCGGCTGAGACCCGGTGGCGTAGTGGTTGTTCGCGGGACTGCGAACACTGGGATGGGACTACCCACTGGGATGGAGGTTCAATTCTAGCAGCGGGCTCCACAGGAGCAAAGGCTGGGCCGCCAACTCCCACCACCAGAGGGCAGTGATGCCCCCAAAAAACAAAAACAAAAACAAACTTCTTCCTAGTAAGTCTCCATGACCATTCTTTGTCCTTCAAGAAAATCTAACAAGATTGCTCCTTTTGGAATTATAACGGCAGAGGCCCTACTTGAGTTGAAGTGCCCCAGCAGATCCCCCAGAAGCCACCGATTTGATTGAGACTTTATTTAAAAGCCACCCTAACAAGGCAAATACAGCATGTGTGTTTCTAAGAGAATTTCTCCATGCAGAGAGCATTGAACTGGAAACCTAACAAATGGCATCCAGCATAGCCTCGTGTTTTGAAATGATATGAAGGCTCTTATTGATGGTCGTCATTGAGCCACTTCTGACTTCTGGTCCCAGTGACCGTGTGTGTGAAGGAAAAAGAGCTAGCTGGTCCTTATGGTTTTAAGGCTTTCAGAAGCACGTGACCTGACCTGTCCGCTAAGGAATCTGTGGGTGGGTTCGAATTGTCAGACTTTGGGTTAGAGGCTAAGCACTTAACCATTTGCTTTACCCAAGATTTATAATATTAAGATTATACCTTAAAATCCAAACCCGTTGACATCGAGTTGATTTCAACTCATCCCAACCCCATGGGACAGAGTAGAACTGCCCCCGTGGACATTCAAGGCTGTGACCTTTACAGGAGGAGCTAGCACCTAACTGCCTTAAACACTTTGTTCAGACTGTAGGTGTTTTTTGTTCACTAGCAAGTGCATGCATACCTCTCATTCTCATATTTCACAACTAGAACCTGGCGTCAATCAAAAAGAAACTAAAAGGAAACGCACCGAAACTGAAAATCGTAAGTCCAAAAGAAAGAAGCCAAATGATTATTCTGATACTCCAAAGAAGATAAGTGGGAAGCCAGAAGAACTGGACCAAAGAAACAGCTCTTCTGAGATAAAGTCAGATTCTTCCAAAGGTATGTTTTCTAATCCAGCCAATAAGAAACAGAGGGAAGCGGGTGAAGGGAGACATCGGAGAGTGTACAATATGATGAGCCCCCAATAAAATGATTTAAAAAGAAACAAAGGGCTTTGCAGATAACAGACATGTAAAGGGGTAACAGAAATAGGAGGTTTTGCTACTGGGATCATAGATTGATGACAAGGAATGTTTACTAAAAATATCTTCTCTTTCTGGCAAATTGATTTTCCTCTCTGGTTTGGAAACGTCTGTTTCTTACCTTTATCCTTTAAAGTTATCCTTGTGTGTAAAATAGCATTTAATGGCCTCACAAATTAGCACTCAGCATAGTTAGCAAATTCATGTTAAACTTTAAGGCTTTTTTGATTTATTTTTTCTATAAATATGTATTTTTTAAACCTGGAAACATGCCAGATTATGTTATAAACGGTTTCATATAACTTTTATGTTTTTATTTAGTTTAAATAGTTTTTCTAAAGAATTTCCATTTTGTTTCATTTTTCTATTTAGGTAGCTTTGTGATATTCTCACCAAATATCAAAACAGATCATAAAAACTTTTCTTTTGGAATGTTTTGATATTTGGTAATTCAGATTTCTTTTTTTTTTTTGGGGGTGGGGTGGGCATCACTGCTCTCCGGTGGTGGGAGTAGGAGGTCCAGCCCCACTGCTGGAATTGAACCTCCGTCCCAGTGGGCCGCAGTCTTGCGCACAACCACTACGCCACTGGGGCTCAGCCCAGATTTATTTCTTATGGCAAAATATTATACAAACAATGCCATTTTAACTTATTAAGCGCATACAACTTAATGAAATCTATTGCATTCACACTATTTTGCAACCATCAGTATTTCCAAAGTTTTCATTACCCCAAGCAACAAATATGTACCCATGAAACATCAATGCGCCATCCCTCTGTTCTCTAGCCTCCGGTCACCTCTAATCTACTTTCTGTCTCTGAATTTGTCTCTTCTAGATATTTCATGTAAGTGATATGAAGTTGTAAGTTCAGTTTCACTTTTTTGCTTGTGGCAATCCAGTTCTCACAGCACTATTTGTTAAAGATATTGTTCTTTTTGTGTTAAATGGTCTTGGCTCCCTTGTTGAAAAATCAACTAATCAAAGATGTATGAGGGTTCAGGACATTATATTTGTCTGTCTTTCTGCCAGCACCACACTTCTTAGATTGCTGTATCTTTATGGTGACTTTTGAGATCAGTATTATGAATCTATGTTGTTTTGTTTTGTTTTGGGGGGGGGGGCATCCCTGCCCTCTGGTGGTCATGGGAGCTACCCACCCTTGCTCCTGGAGAGCTGCTGCTAGATTTGAACCGTCAACCCTGTGGGCTGTGAATCTATGTTCTTTTTGGGGGGGCATCACTGCTCTCCGGTGGTGGGAGTAGGAGACCCAGCCCCACTGCTGGAATTGAACCTCCGTCCCAATGGGCCGCAGTCCCGTGCACAACCACTACGTCACCTGGGCTCAGCCCCAAATCTATGTTCTTAATGAAGATTCCTCAGACATTTTTGGATACACAGAATTCCTTGCAATTCCATATGAATTTCCATTTCTGGATAAAAGACTGTTGGCTCTTTGGGGGGATTACAGTGAACCTGTAGAATGCTTGGGATAGTACTGAACCTTTTAGTTTCCCAATCCATGACCACAGGAAGCTTTTCCATTAGATTGTCTTTAAAAAGAAAGGAGCCGGGCTGAGCGCCGGTGGCGTAAGTGGTTGAGTGCGGGACTCTGACCCGCAGGCTTGACGGTTCAAATCCAGCGGTGGCTCTCAAGAGCAGCGCTGGGTAGCGCCTACGACCACCAGAGGCAGTGATGTCAAAAAAAAGAAAAGAAAGGAGCCTTGGTACCTGAGTGGGTTATTCATTGCACTGCTAACTGCAAGGTCAGAAAAATGAGGACTTCTACTCCCACAAAGATTTTCAGACAGTGAGTCTTTATTTTGTTTTTTAATTTTTTCAACGGTGTTTTGTAGTTTTCAGTTCACAAGTCTTTTTTTTTTTTAATTATTTTATTTATTTTTTTTTCTGGGGTGGGGGGCATCACTGCTCTCCGGCGGTGGGAGTAGGAGGCCCAGCCCCACTGCTGGAATTGAACCTCCGTCCCTGTAGGCCGCAGTCCCGTGTACAACCACTACACCACTGGGGCTCAGCCCTTTTTTAATAATTTTATTGTTAGTTCACAAATCTTTTACCTCCTTTTATATTATTTTATTTTTTTTGGGGGGGGGGCATCACTGCTCTCTGGTGGGGGGAGTAGGAGGTCCAGCCTTGCTGTTGGATTTGAAACTCCATCCCAGTGGGCCACAGTCCCGTGCACAACCACTACGCCACCGGGGCTCAGCCCATTTTCATACTTTCTATTTTAAATGAACTGCCACATTTGCCTAGCCCCAAATATTGGAATTTTGATTTTGCTCAGTTTGTAGATTCATTTGGAGTCAGTTGACATAGATAATATTCAGGCTTTTCAGAGTCACCTTGGTCAAACTTGGCTACTAACTCAAAAGCCAGCTTTTCAAACCCTCCACCTCCCTAAGGGAAAGTTGTGGCAGTCTACTTCCTTCAGGGAGGGCGTTCAGCCTGGGAAGCCCTGTGTGGGGGTTCTGCTCTGTCCTGCAGCATTGCTGTGAGTGGGAATCCACCCAACTGGGATATTGGCGGGAACGGGGGTGCATGGTGTCTCTGTGTGTGTCCTTTTTCGTTTTCTCAGGGAGTATGGCATATCTTTCCACTTACTCAGCTTAACTTAGTAAGATGTTTTCATCAATCTCTTTTTAGTGACCAAACGTAAGGTCCGCTAGGATTATGCACCTTTGCTCTTTCAGCTATTCAGCTATTAGTTCTTCTGGTGCAAATTATTTTACCTCTTTCTTGAGTGGTTCTTTTGTTTTTATTTTGTTTTTTGGGCATCGTTGCCCTCTGGTGGTGGGACTAGGAGGCCCAGCCTTGCTGCTGGATTTGATCCTCCACAACCACTACGCCACAAGGGCTCAGCCGTTCTTGAGTCGTTCTTAACTTTTTTTAGTGTTTACTTTGAAACCCCACTTTCTTAACACTTTGTGTTAGTTATGTTAGATCTCATGGAAGAAAGACTTTAGTCCTTCCTTGGCTTCGTGCCAGAAAGAATAAATGCTAAAGTCTGGTTTGTGATCCAAGTAAATTTTTGAAAGGTTAGAAGCCGTTTCAGGTGTTCCAGTAATGGAACAGTAACCAGAGTCCACAGCGTGGTTGGGCTGTATACAGTCCCAGGCACGGGGTGGTGGGGAGCCAGCTGGAAAGAAAACTGCAGTCTCCCCCTTCCCCTGTTGGGAGGCGTGGTCGATAGTACAGGTTAATCCCATTGGCCAAATTAAGCCCACCTGGCTTGGATGGTATCCCGCCCAAGTGTACCACCTCTTCCTGGCCAGGAGCATAAATGGAAGCCTGCCCCCTACCCTTAAGTACCTTCCAACTTCCTGTAAGGTAAGGGAAGAGGGAGGCTTGACATGTAGAGGGACAACCCCTAGTTCTGTCCCTAGCTCCCTAGCAGTTTTTGTTAAGGGATGTATTTTGGTATGAAGAATGTTCAATGTAAAAAAATTTTAATTTGGGCTGAGCCCCGGTGGCGTAGTGGTTGTGCGCGGGACTGTGGCCCATAGGGTTGATGGTTCAAATCCAGCAGCAGCTCTCCAGGAGCAAGGCTGGGCCTCCTACTCTCACCAGAGGGCAGTGATGCCTATAAAATTTTTTTTTAATTTGCCTGTTTGGCATTTTGCCAGTATTAATATTCGTACATCGACCAGTAGTTATACAGTGATAATTTTATAAAAATATGTTTATATCAGGAAAGAATGCCTGAGTCTATGTTCTTTGCCTTAGAGTCTGCAGTTGAGGATACACTTTGGACAGAAAAGTATCAACCTCAGAACTCCAGTGAACTCATAGGCAATGAGCTGGCCATAAAAAAGCTACACAGGTTTGTAAAATAATGTAGATATTATCTGTGACATTAATGTGCCATTTAGTTTTTTCTCTTATGAAAATTTACAAATTATTAAGTAACATCAAGCTTTTTTAAATTCAGAAGAATTCTAACTGAATATAGTTAACTTCTATTAATGTTTCCTGTGAAACCTTTCAGAAAAAAATTTTATGAATGTATCAATTTTTTCTTTTTAAAAATGGAGTCAAGGGCTGAGCCCCAGTGGCGTAGTGGTTGTGCGCGGGACTGCGGCCCACTGGGACGGAGGTTCAATTCCAGCAGTGGAGCTAGGCCTCCTACTCCCACCACCGGAGAGCAGTGATGCCCCAAAAAAACAAAACAAGAAAAAATGGGGTCATAAAAATAAATAAATAAATAAATAAATGGAATCATATTAATACTAATATGGGCTCACACCTTTTGGTATATATTTCACAAATTTATAAAGTTCTGAGGGTTGAGCCCCGGTAGCGTAGTGGTTGAAGGTGGGACTGTGGCCCACTGGCTTGGTGGTTCCAATCCAGCAGCAGCTCTCTAGGAGCAAGGCTGGGCCTCCCACTCCCACCAGAGGGCCGTGATGAGTGACACCCCCCCCCCAATAAAACTGATAGGTTAAAGTTTATTTTCATCTTTTTCTATCCCACTTAATACAAATTCATATATTAAAAAATAGGAATGGGAAATACTAATTGAGTTTGGATATATTGCCACATTGAGTTTGGATATATTGCCACATTGAGTTTGGATATATTGTCACAGGAGAATTATGTAATATGTGGTATGTGTACTTTGTAAAACTCCCAAAGGTCCAAATTCTAAAACTCTGCTACCTTCAAGTAAGATTACACCATGAATTATTGCTAATTCTACAAACATGGCATTGTTCTACAAACTTACACTTTCTCAGTCCTTCGAACAATTTTACACAAGTTTCCTGATCGCATAGATGAGGAAACAGGTCCAGAGAGATTTACTGAAGGTCACAGAGTTAGGCAGTAGTAGAGCTGGGTTTAAACTCCAGTAGTCTAGCACCGAACTAAAACCCAAGTTTGCTGTTTATACTTAGTAGTGTAC
>PVJH01031175.1:0-24039 GCA_004026705.1 Nesogale talazaci
TTCATTCTCTGGATCTGCTCTGGCACTGTACCCTTGTCTGGATAACAAACACATATGCAGTGCTTTGTCATTTCCCCCAACCCTCAAAACCTGCACTTCACTCACTCCGTCCCACGGAGATCTCCTTCCTCAGGACTCTCCTTCCAGTTCCCTCGACCGCCTCCCATCTCTCCACTCTTCTGCCCATGTGCACTCTGTCCTCCTGCCTGTGGCTGCAGATGCACCTATTCGACTCCATCCTCTCTCACCTCTTCAAGAACACTGTTCCAGCAATCTCCTCAAGTGCTTTCTCAATCTTTTCTTTCAACTGGAGAAATTCTAAATCCGTCCTTAGTACTATTTCAGTTACAAACTTTCTTTTACCTGGTAGAACTCTCAGTGTCATCTATAACTTCTGCACTAAGTTTTAAAAATTCATTTTCAGAATTTTAATACTATTCTAAATTTTAATATATATATATATATTTTTCTTTTTTTTTAAGGCATCACTGCCCTCTGGTGGTGGGAGTAGGAGGCTCAGCCTTTGCTCCTGTGAGCTGGAATTGAACCTCCATCCCAGTGGGCCGCAGTCCTGGGCACAACCACTACGCCACCGGGGCTCAGCCTAAAATATATTTTTTTAAAATACATTTTTCTTGGGATTGCTCTACAGTGTTTTAAAAAAGTTCAATGATGCCTCCTTGAAACATTCCTCTCCGGTTCTCCTTTTTCTGCCTGTTTTGATTGGGCGTATACCCCAGCTATGAACTCTCCTCTTTGACCCTTCCTACATACTTCCTTTCTTGAGAATCTCATTCACATTTTTGGCTTAATAACTAACATCCCCCACTATCATCATCCTAATTCTACCTTACAAATCCAGCGCAACCAGACATGTACATGGATAGAGATCAGAACTGGAAACACAGGGAGTCCACAGATAAAACCCTCAGGACCAATAATGAGAGTAGCGACACCAGGAGGGGAAGGGTAAGGTGGGGGGAGAGAGGGGGAGGGGGTCCAATCACAGTGATCGACATAGAACCCCCTACAGCAAGGGGCCAGACAACAGAAAAGTGGGTAAAGGGGTACAGTGGTCGGTGTAAGACATGAAAAAATATAATCTTATAAATTATCAAGGGCTCAGGAGGGAAGGAAATAAGCTGATACCAAGGGCTCAAGTAGAAGGATAATGTTTTGAAAATGATGATGGCCACATAGGTACCAGTGTGCTTGACACAATGGATGCATGGATGGATTCTGATAAGAACTGTAAGAGCCCCCAATAAAATGATTTTTTTTAAATTAACTTTTAAATGATGCTACCGCTCTCGGTAATTAAGTGCAATTTGCCATATGACCTTCTCTCCCCCTTGATTTAAACATCGACCCACCACGCTTCACTGCCAGCTTCTTCTCAAAGTCTGTCCCTCTTCTCCCCCTCAGTCTCCTCTCTTGATTCCTGTATGCTACACTCTCCCCACACACCTGCTGCTACCGACACTCCTCTACAAAGCTAATCTCTCTCTTTAGCACCAACAGAGCCCAATTCCTCTCCACCACTCTGCTACAATAACTTTTTGCTCTCTATAGTCATTTCCTACAAATACATTATTATTTCTCCCCTAACAAATCATGTCAAAACAACAAAAAAAGTCTTGACATGACCTTTCCTCAGCTAATAATTCTGGTTTCACTTTTCTATTTCCATTTGTTGCAAAGCATCTAAAAAGAGTTCTCTGTACTGACTGTTTCCAATTCCTTTTTCATCCCTTCTTTCTCAAAACAATCTAAGTTTTGCTTTATAGTTCTATTTCAAGTGCCCTCTTATCAGCGTCCATAGTCTCATTACTAATTCCAATATCACATCTCAGCTTCACCTTACCTGACCCATAAAGCAACAGCTTACAAAGTTGAATACTTCCCTCTTCTTTACACATTTTCTTTACTTAACACACCACCACACTGGTTACAGCTAAGTTTTCTTTGCTAGTTCTTAACTGCTCCCTGGCCGAGCTCAATCTCTGGTCCTTGCTCTTCTCTCTACACTCATTTCCTTCAAGATCTCAAACCTTAAAATACTTTCCGATGGTAAAGCCACCACTCATAGGCCATTACTTGTATGCCGGAGCTTGATTGTTTCCACAATGCTGGAAATTATACCACCAATATTTCAAACGCCAGTGGGGTCACCAATGGTGGACGGATTTCAATGGAACATTCAGACGATAACAGACTGGAGCGAAAGCTCTGGCAATCTAGTTCCAAAAATTAGCCCAGGAAAACCCTGTGGATCACTTCTGAACACTAAACTCGAAGACGACCCCTCCAGGTGTAAAACTACTGAACCGCTGTCTCCGATGACAGACTTGCACATACCACTGACAGTGAAAACGGTGCCAGCCTGAGCATTCTGCTGCACATGGGGTGACCAAGAGACAGCGCTGACCCAATGGCAACTGCTACAGCAACAACATAGTCCCAAGATTACCGAATGTTGATCTCCAACTCTGCGAAGCCCTGATGTGTATGTCTGTTCACCTGCTAATACCATTCCACCTTTTCCGATGTGCCAACTAGACAGTTCATCATCAACATGTCCCATCAGAACTCCTGGTCTACCCCACCCCTCAAACTTAACCTTCCCTTCCTCAGTCAATAGTACCCTTTTTCCACCTGCTGATATAAAAAAACTGGGATCAAGCTTGACTTTTTATTTTATTTTATTTTATCACTTCTTGGCTCTACCTTAAAAATATATATGCACAACAATGGTAGCCCTTTCCACTGTTACTATCTCTTAATTGGATCACTGAAATTGCCTTCTACACTTGTGCTTTTATCCTTAACAGTTACCTAAACTATCTTTTCAAAACTAAGTCAGATCATATCATCTTTAACCAAAACTCTGCAATGACTCACAATTTCACTTGTGCCGAAAGGAAAAGTATACTATGATCTTTTTTTGTTCTTCGATGCTTGATATCTGAGCCCTCTGGCATGTCATGATCACACAGGCTGGTGTGTCTCTTCCACATGAGCTTTGTTGCTTCTGAGCTAAGTGGCTGCTTGTTTGTCCTCAAACCTTTAAGACTTCAGTTGCTTTATCTTTTGATAGCCAGGCACTATCAGCTTTCTTCACCACATTTCCTTATGCACCCATTTTGTCTTCAGTGATCATGTCAGGAAGGTGAGCATTATGCAATGACAGTTTAATAGAAGAAAGTGTTCTTGCATTGAGGGAATACTTGAGTGGAGGCCCAATATCCATCTTCTACCTTAATGCTAAACTTAAAAATATATGCACATAGATGCATTTCCCCATCCTCATATAAAATATATTTACATATTACATGTCTTTATTTAGACCTCCATGTGCTCACCTTCCCGATACGATTACTAAAGTCAAAATGGCTGCATAAGTAAAAGTGATGAAGAAAGCTGACGGTGTCTGGGGTCTTAAAGGTTTGAAGAATAACAAACAGCCATCTAGCTCAGAAGCAACAAAGCCCACATGGAAGAAACACACCAGCCTGTGTGATCATGAGGTGCTGAAGGGATCAGGCATCAAAGAACAAAAAAAAAAAATCAAATCATTGTGAATGAGGGGGAGTGCAGATTGGGAATCCAAGACCCATTTGTAGGCAAGTGGACATCCCATTACAGAAGGGTTTCGGGGAGAAGACAAGCCAGTCAGGGCATAGTGTAGCAACAACGAAACATGAAACTTTCTCCTGCTTACTAAATGCACCCTCCCCGCGCCCCCCCCCCCTCCCAACTCCCACTATCATGATCACAATTCTATCTTAGAAATCTGGCTAGATGTACAGTGGTACTGATAGGAACTGGAAACATATGGAATCCAGAACAGATGAATCCTTCAGGATCAGGGCTAAGAGTGGTGATACTGGGAGGATGGAGGGCAGGTGGCGTAGAAAGGGGGAACTGATTAGAAGGATCTACATATAACCTCCTCCCTGTAGAAGGGACAACAGAAAAGTGGGTGAAGGGATACATCGGACAGTGTAAAATATGACAAAACACCAATCATTTATAAATTATCAAGGGTTCATGAGGGAGGGGGAGCAGGGAGTGAAAAAACGAGGAGCTGATACCCAGGGCTCAAGTAGAAAGCAAATGTTTTGAGAATAATGATGACAAAAAATGTACAAATGTGCTTGACACAATGGATGGATGTATGGATTATGATAACAGGTGGATGAGTCCCCCCAAAAAGATGTAAATACTGACACAAAGTATGTATGTATATATTGTGATTACAGTTGTATGTGCCCCCAATAAAATGTTTATAAAGCAATTGATAGTCTGCACCCCTTTTATCTGATAACACCCATGATTCACTCCCTACCTCATTGCTCCCCTGCCCTGACTTCCCACTGTTCTTCATATGAGACATCATGCATGGCTGCTGTCTTCATTAAATCTCACCTTCTCAGAGAGGCTGATCTCGTCCTCTTATTTAAAATAGATCACCTGTCCTGACCTTCACACTCTTGATCCCCCTCACCTACAGCACTTTCCCCTTTCTAACACACTACACAATTTATTTATGATATGGCTTACTCGCTTATTCCCATGACAAAAATCTTAGCTTAGTGGGAGTAAAGATCTTTATATGCTCTTCCATTAGCGGCTATTCAGCACCCCAAATGGTGCTGCATTATTGGGCCGCCATCACTTATTGGTGGAGCAGGGTTCTCCATCTACCTTCCATCATCCAATTCAATGATGTCCCATGGAAATGTAACAATGGCCAAACGTACACTTTTAAATGCAGCCATATTAACAAAAACGTTTACTCTATTTTATGTAAAAATTAATTCTAAAAATGTCTTGTTTATATATTCTTATATGTAAAAAAATGCCCTAAAATGAAATCCACAAAATCAATAAGACCAATGTTAAGTGAGTCAAAATACCAACAAAGAAGATGTAATAAAATTAAGAGCCTATAAATATTTTAAATAAAACTAAAATGTAATCATAAACAAAATAAAAAACTAAAATAAATAAACAAAATAAATTAAGAGCCTACAAAATCCTCCTCAAATTATATGGAGGAAAAATGCATTCACTTACCGCAACATTTCTAATGGATTTGTTTCATGAACTTGGTTGCCACACCTTGGACAATCATTACTGTCTTCGAAGTGCTGGACAATACAAGTCTTACAAACTAAGAAGAAAAGAGAGGCAAGATAAAAATGCATCATTTGAATTCTTCTTTAAATTTAAACTAAACACAAAGGGATACCCCCAAATATTGATTTTTTCCTTCAAAGTTATATATTTAAATGTTTTTTACAAAACAACCTTATTACCTTCAAAGTACTCTTCATTACACTTAATACATTTCTCAAATCTGCAATTCAATTCTGGGAAATATTTTTCAAATTCATCTGTTGGGATGGCTGACAGCATCTCCCTCACTTTTTTCTTCACCTCTTCTACTCTGTCACATCTCTGTCCTTTCATGTCCCTTTCATTCACAGAAACAAAAAGAAGTCGCATGGAATAAAGTCAGGTGAGTCAGGTGTAGGAGGTAAGAGAAGCAAAGAACAGGTGCACTGAGATGGCTGCATGAGCAGGTACATTATCAAGGTGGTAAAATCAGTCCCGTCTGCCACAAATCAGGCCTTTTAGTCACACACTGTTATGGATGCAATCTTTTAGATCCTCTAAAGAGGAAGCTTGATTACTAATCTGAACTGCTGGTCCCATCACGCTGGGGTACAATGGGCCAACAGCAGAGCAGCAGGGGCAGCAGAGTGATAAAATTCCCAGGGAATACCACAAATAGACTCAAGAAAACGTGTGGCACCCCATCAGACTTGATTGGAAAACATTCATAAAGGCCAACAAACAGACCACAAACTATTTATAGGCTTTTATATTTTTTTTCCAGTGGCTTCCTTTTTGTTGTTCTTGTTTTTTTGGTTTTGACTTCCTTTGTTGTTTTATTTGCCTTTGCCTGATTTTTGCACTTATTAGTGTGTCTGCATGTCTATTGAATAAGATATGCAGGATAAATAATTCTGAGATTAATAAGAATGGGACCAATTATTCCAGGGGGATATGGGAGAAGAGGATGTGGGAGAAAGGTGTAGGTGTGTGTGTGTGTGTGTGTGTGTGTGTGTGTGTCTAACCCAGGGACAAGGGAACAAGTGAACTAAAATCAATGGAAGGAAGGTCATAGGATGTCTAGTGGGGCTTAATTAAGGGCAATGTAATAGTGAGGAATCCCTAAACTCGAATAAAGGCCAAACGTGATGGTGGGGCAAAAGTAAAGTAAACGGCAATAGAGGAAAGAACCAGGAGGCGAAGGACATTTATAGAGACCTAAATAAAGGTATGTATGTATACAAATAAATGTAGTGAGAGGGGAATAGAACTATGTACTCATATCTATATGTTGAGAATTAAGGTTGCAGATGGACCTTGGGCCTCGACTCAAGTACTCTCTTAACACAAGAACAGTTTGTTCTAACAATCCAGCATTCTGTGATGCTCACTCTCCTGACACAATCACTGAAGACAAAATAGGTGCATAAGCACATGTGGTGAAGAAAGCTGATGGCGCCCAGCTATAAAGAGATATAGCGTCTGGGATCTTAAAGGTTTGAAGATAAATAAGTGGTCATCTAGCTCAGAAGCAACAAAGCCCATGTGGAAGAAGGACACCAACCTGTGTGATTATGAGGCTTCGATAGGATCAGGTTTCAGGCATTTAAGACCCAGAACAAAATCATACCCAGTGTGAATGAGGGTGGGGGGCATGGAGTAGAGACCCAATACCCATCTGTAGACAACTGGACATCCCCTCCTAAAGGGGTCAAAGGAAGAGATGAGGCAGTATAGCACCAAAGAAGCACAACTTTCCTCCAGTTCTTTGATGTTTCCTTCACCCCACTATCATGACCTCAATTCTGCCTTAGAAATGGCATCAGACCAGAACATGCTACAGTGCTACAGATAAGAGCCCCACAACACTGGGAATCAGGATAGATAAACCCGAGGGCCAACAATGAGAGTAGAGATGCCAGGAGGATTAGGGGAGGGAGAGAGAGGGGGAATCGGTCACAAGGATCAATCTAGAACACCCTCTCAGGGGGATGAATAAGGGAAAAGCAGGTGAGGGGCTATGGAGGCGATGCAAGTTGTGTAAAATATAATCTATAACTTATCAAGGGTTCGTGAGGGAGGGTGGGTGGGTGAGGGAGGGAGGGGGAAGAAATGGAGAGCTGATATCAGGGGCTCAAGCGGAAAGAAAATCCTTTGAAAATGATGAGGGCAGCAGATGTGCAAATGAGCTTGACGCACTAGATGAAAGGATGGCTTGTGATAAGTGACGTAAGAGCCCCCAATAAAAGCATTTTAAAAAATGATAAATAATCCGAACTGGTGGAACAAACTCCAAACACATTATCCCCCTCACGTCAGAAAAACAAATCAGCATATCTGGATTTTTTATTTCATGTGATGAGCTAATGTTTGCTTTCATGTCTCATCATCAGTAATAGATATTGGGGCGGGGGGGGGAAGTCTGGAGCTGTTTTTTGTTTGTTTTAATAAAGAACTTTGGAGCTGTTCTTTCAAAACACTGCATATTTCCACTCAACACTCCATTTGCTAGTCAGTCAGAACACACGGCACAAATTTCACAGTGACCCTTCTCATTTCCAAATCTTCTGTTAAAATTTGCTGAACTGAGCTCCAATATAGACCAAATAACTTCCCTACCTCTTTGTCCACATTTTCTTCTGTTGGAGAAGGGGGCAGGTGTCCAGAATGATGTTTGTCATCAACTGACATTTCACCTTTTTTGAAATGGGAAAACTGCTTGTACACTTGAGTTTTTCTCATAGCACTGTCCTTTTAAGCTGTGTTCAACATCACAATAGTTTCTGAGGCATTTTTCCAGAGCAGGCAACACAATTTCACAGCCTCATGCTGCTCACTTAAATTGACCATCACAAAAAAAAAAGAGGTTCAAGAGAAACTGCTTTTATGAAAAACTTCACTGTGACTAGAAAGACCCTTTCCAGGAGACACCACTGGGTGCACTAACTCAGTGAGTTGCTCGATGCTTGCTTAGTGCAAAAAATGCAAATCCCCATATTGTAACATCTCTTATCCCACTCTCCAACTGTTGTTTCTTCTCCATTCTTCCTTCTTTCCTAATCCTTAAATAATTTGTCCTTGGGTAAATACTGTCTTTTAAAAATCTCCGGAGGCTCGCAGGAGCAGCACTGGGTATCACCCATGACCACTAGGGGTAGTGATGCCCGCCCCCCCCCCCCCAAAAAAAAAATCTCAAACGGTGTGTATACCTTGCTAGTGCTAGTGCTCCCCTTACATACATATTTAATACACAAAAAACACTGAGACCACTGCCATCAAGTCTGTTCTGCTTCACAGCGACTCTCTGAGGCATAGCAGAGCTTTCTCTTGTGAGTTTCTGAGCCTCTGCATCTTTATGGAGTAGCCTCATCACTCTCTCACGGAGCAGGTGGTGATTTTAAACTATTGACCTTGCAGTTAGCAGCCCCAAACGATGGCCCCAGTAGCCTGTTCCTTTGATAGGCCTATTGCTTGACTGAGAACTGAGCCACAGGGTGAGTTAATTTTCAGACCTGAAGGGTGACTTAGAGTCATAGTTTGGGGGTTCTCTCTAGGTCTCTATGTGGGCAGTAGGACTGGTCTCTTAAATTTTCTCACACTCTACCCAGGGCTTTCTAACGTGATCCTTTTGAGAGCAGGGAGTAAGGGAAGCCAGGGACTATGGAGTTCTAGTCTCAGGTCCTAGAAGTTTGCATAGGACACAGGCCTACTTGCTTCCATGTATCTTTGGTTTCCTTCACTTTCTTTCAGAAAGCAATTCTTTCAGGGAGCGATTAACAGTTTCACCATGTATGGGTACTCATGAGCTTTGAAGAGCCCCATTGCCACTCACAGGATATCGATGCACTGTGCTGTGTTAATTGCCGTTGGGGTCCCCTTAGACCACAGTCCTGAGTTCCCAGGCCCAGTGTAAAGTACTGTGTTTTAATCACATCTTATAAAACCTTAAAAGTGCAGCAATTTAATACAACTCAGCTGAAATGAACACCTACTGTCACAATATAAATATATACTATAATATATACATTATAGTAAAAACTGATTGTCTTTTCATTTCCTTTGCTAAAAAAATTATTTGAACCCAACATAAGCACTCTTAAGAAAAGTTTAGAAGTTTTGTATTATGCTTGGATTACTTCTTATTGGCAGGGCACTCCTGGGACAGACTGAGAAGTACAATGGCACTTCTGGCCTTTACAGACAGAGCACGATGAGTTTGAGCTCACAGTCCCCATGTTCCATGGAGCACAAGGTATGGGTGGTGATATCAATTTAGGTGGAAAGCTGGTAGGGTGGTTATTTGGGAGAATGAAGGAGAAACTGACAGGAATTGTTACGATTTTAAATAAAGATTCTAAGCAAAGAGTTAATGGGCAAACATGATTTTGAACTTTCTACCCTTCTAGAATCTTGGCCACCCACAGAGAGTCACTATGAGTCGGAATTAACTCAATTGCAGTGAACTGACTTTGGGTTTTTGAGTCTACTCCACAAAGGTTAAAACAGTTTTTCATTATTTTTTTCTCAGATGGTTTTAGAATAGGGTAAAATTAAGATGCTGAACAATAAAATATTTCTACTCTAGCTTTATTTTTCTTTTTGTCAGATGATTTGGTGATGGATATCATCATTATCATCATCACTAAGGTCTTAAGAACTAGGCACTGTCCCAAATGCTATTATATATATTTAATTCAACATACTTTACTCTGCACCACAGCTTTGTTAATTAACAAGTGCTTATGTGACAAGTTCTACTTGAATTTTATTTCTCTAGGTCTCTAAGGAGCCCTAAGGTCACGGATGTGTTGGAGAGCTAACCAGAAAAGGCCAGCAGTTTAAACCCACCAGCCACTCCACAGGAGACACAGGGCAACTGCTCCCTTAAAGACTTACAGCCTCAGAAACCCTGAAGCGGTCCGGCCCACAGTCTGATGGGGGCACTGTGAATAAGGATGAACTTGATGGCAATGGGTTGGTTTGGGTATAAGGAACTCTAGTGATTCAAGGAGTCAGCACTCTGCTGCTAAGAGAAAAGTCTTTGGTTTAGATCTATCAATTACACTGTGGAGAAAGATGTGGCGGTCTACTTCCAGAGGATGAACAGGTGTGAGAGAGAAAGTGAGTGGGGAATAAGGCCAAGAATATATATAAACTTGAGAGAGTATATTTGTATTTGTGCATTTAACTTTGATGCAAATATATTCATGAGTATGGTAGAGCATACATGGGGAAATGTTATGAAAATATCTTAGACATTACCAAACATATGAGAGAATGAGCTTTTGGGCCATAGGGCTCAAAATTATAATCTGTTGGCACACCAAAGTCAATTGGCACAACATAATTCAAAACTCATATGGAAACATTAGTCCAGTAAAGTAGTCAACATGTAAACATCATCCTCTACAACCCAGGCACTAGAACTAGATGGAGCTCAGCTATTACTATCAACTGCTCTAAAAAGGATCACCCCTTAAAAGGCATTGGATAGAGTGGGAGGAAAATATAGAACAGAACTCAAAATCATGAGACCAGGCTTATGTACAGTGAACCAGAGATGTATATAAACCATAGATATATGAATGGATTTAGGGTTCACACTTCATTCTAACTCTAATCAAAGAACAATGAGTTCTAATGACAAGGCCCTGCTTAAAGCCCACCCTCATGAAGAAATCTCTGAAGATAAGTGTGCTATGGTACCAGAAGGAATATCTGGGGTCCTAAAAAGTTTGTCTTAAAACAAGCATCAACTAATTTCACATGGAAGAAGCATACCAGCCTGTGTGATTCAAGTATTGTAAACAGCAAAATCTAAATCCAAAGGAGGGAACAGTATCAGAGCTTAAACTGTGAACACTCAGTTTTCAGAGGGCAATGATGACAGTGCTGCATTTGCACAGTCCCTACATGGATTACGCCTACGGTGAATGCCCATCATTGATCAGATAGTCAAAGGATGTGAACAGCTTCCCCATCAGACAGAGAGCATTATAAAGCCGACTGTGATAGATGTCGTTATGGGAAAATGTACATCCTATCATTTAACCTCCCTTTTGACCCATTTTAAAGTTGTTTCATATATATTTTAAAAAGGTGAAGGAAGGTTGGCCTTTGATGAATGCTCTCTGGCCACAGCCCAGGGGATGTGAGCACCCTTGCTATCATGCAGAGTGGTACAAGTTAGGCAAAAATCGAACACTTTATCACTTGACCCATTAAAAAATTTTTTTTGTAGTCTTTAACATTACTGCTTTCTTTTCGATTGAGATTTTCTTCTGGATTATTTTGATATTTTTGTTTGATACTATTTGCTTGTTGTTAGGTGGTTTAGGGTTTTTTTGTTGTTTTCTTAATATTTTCCAGTATGTGAAATTCAGGTTAGGTAAATCTATCCATGTTCTGGATCTGTTTTGTAGTGATGATTGTACAACTTAAAAAAATTTTTTTTTTGTTTTTTGGGCATCACTGCCCTCTGGTGGTGGGAGTAGGAGGTCCAGCCTTTGCTCCTGTGGAGCCGCTACTGGAATTGAACCTCCATCCCAGTGTGTACAACTCTTTTTAATACACCTGAATGATTCAAGTGTATGATATGTGAATTAAGAGGTCAATAAAATTATTTTTAAAAGAGAGCGAAAGACCAGGATTACTGGTAAGAAGAGAGTCACCTTTCAGGTCTGGAATGGAACCAACACCTGTGGCAGAATAATAAACCATTTAAGATCGAAAGTGCAGAACCTACTTTGGGAAAGGACAAAGTTCCAAGGGCTAAGAAAGATGGAGGAATGGAAACAGGAAACCCATGGAGGAAGTTGGGATAAGTGATAGTAAGTACACTGACTGGATTGCGATGGATAAATTTTAATATATGTATGAATGACTGAAAATAAAATTGATGATCTGATCTGTAAACTTTCACCTGCTTACAATAATAATAATGAAAAACAATAATAAAAGGTAATAGAAAAAACAAAACTTCTCATCATTACTAGTCTTTGATTGTATTTTATATTTTACAGTATAGCTGTAAAGGACATTTAAGAAAACTTAAAAATTTAATAAGCAGTTTTCTGATTGCTAAATTGGTGGACGGGTGAGTTCAGCTGGTCTCTCTGTGTGGAAACCAGCCAGCGTCTTCATTCTTATTGAACAGATGCTCCTGAAACCACAAGAAACAGCTCCGTGAGAAAGGGAGGCAGCCTCGCTAGGGGCATTCCCAGTTGGAAAAACAACTCACAAGCAGTCTCCAGACACCAAAAGTAAATCCAGTGGCACAATGGTTAAGAAACTCAGCTGCAACAGCAAGGTGGGTGGTTTGAAACTATCCGCGCGTCTACGGGGATATAAGACCTGGGGATCCATTCCCATCCAGATCAAAGCCTAGGAAACCCTATGGGGCAGCTCTCCTTGGCCTGTAAATCATGATGAGTCAGAATCGGCCTGATAGCACACAATGATAATGTTTAAAAATCCCAGCATGCAGGCTCAGGGCTTTGCCAATGAGGGATGCTGCACTCAAAGTCTGAGCAGCTGGTCACAGCTGCCCAGCCGGCAGGCGGAGATGACACCCAGGCCATGCAGCTTCAGGACCTAAAGTCCAAACCCCTAAGTAATGTCATCATGAAGTCATTCATTTATATGCATGGGTTGACAGAATTCCTTGTTATGATCATTTCTTAGATTTCAGAGAGATCTGTGTACAAAATCAACAGATAAATAGTTCTTATCCCACCTATAGCAGTGTTTCTCTTGCTTAATGGACATCACAAGCACCCAGTGAGAGTCTTTAAAGCACAGGTTCCCAGGACCTTTTGCAGACCCATTAACTCAAAAGCTCGGGGAGGTTATGACAAGGGCTCTCATGTGACAAAGGTCTCTCAAGTTGCTCTGATGCCGCCAAGAGATAACCGAGAAACATGGATCTGAAGGAGCTACTGGCTGCAAAAACCTTACAAGCAAAAACCTCTGTTAAACCTCTGTTAAACTACTCCAGGACTTGACCTTCTGCCAAACTATAGTCAGAAGTCACTTAATTAATGCCACCACTGTGTGAAACATAATGAAAAAGAATATGTGATCCATGTGCTCTTTCTCTAGATTTATGTGAGAAGCCAAGAGTTTTAGATAAATGGTCATCTGCTGGAACTGAACTCCAGTCCTGCCATTATGAAAGCACTGCCTTTGTGTATCTGTGTACAAAGATGGCAACCAGGGTACCTATCCCCACATGTCCTTAAGAGGATTAAATGGAATGTGAGTACACAGCAAGTTAGCAAATGAGTGCCCAGTACCTTGTAAATATCTAACAAATGTAAACCACATAGATTGTTAAACGAGCACAGTTATGACAATAAAAATTAGAACAATTTTAGAATAAGAATGATTTTAGAATACATTATGCTATTAGGACTGTGGTTAGTTTAATGCATTTTTTTAAGAGAACTTATTTTGCTAAGGAACCATGAAATGTCTACCTTCTTGGCTTGAATCCCCTGCAGGTAAGTACCTCTACACTACCAAAAGATAACCTTGTTCATGAGGTCCTCAGACTCTAAGTGTGATGCTGTAAGACAACACTGCTTCACCTGGATTAGTACACCTTGGCGTTGAATGTATGGCACTCCAGGTAAAAGTAAACAGTGGTCTTTCAAGAGAAAAGGTATCTTCTGTTACGTTTTTCTTTTTTACTTTGCAGCCGTTTCTGCAAAGATCACAGCCGTGGACACCTTAAGGAGCCATTCTTCTCTACCCCACAGGGTCCTCTCGGCCAACTAGTAAACATGTCAAAGTAAGCAGTGGTCTCTAAAGAGAACAGGTGTCCTCTGTTGGTCATTGTTTTACTTTTTAATACCTATTCTCACACTGGAAATGATTCTGAATATTTCAGAATAGGTGCAATCAGCTCACATGGGACAATACCCACCCTTGTTCTATGTATATAAAGAACTAATGAGCATCTTTCTCATATGCTGCTATATATGACACATTTCTTTCAAAAACCTGCAGGAGCTGCAATTTCATGAAAGATAAAATAAAAATACTAAACTCACTGGCCCTGACTAGATTCTGACACACAAAAAACCCCATAGGGCAGTGCACAAGTGCTCTTTTTCAGTTCCCAAGACTGTGAATACTTTTAGAGGAATTGACAGTGTCTTCCTCCCATAATGTGCTGGTGTGTTTGAACCCTGGACCTTTTGGTTAGCAGTCCAACATTTTACTCACTGCACCACAAGAACTCCTTTTCATGAAGCACAATGAACCTAATATTGCTTCCTACTGAGTCAAATACAATATTCAGCTAAACAAAGACAATGTTTAGCCAGGATAACAGGAAAGACAGCAGAGTTTGTTGGACAGGCGAGGGCAGAATCTGAGGATTCAAGCAGTCAGGAGCATTTTAAACCAAGTTTATCAGGAGACTAAATGTGCAGTAGGTTGGGAACATTAGCCTATTTCCACTGGCATAATTATGGAGCCCAGCAGTCCACCTCTTTGGCACAGTGACCAAGAGTGCTGCTTGTACCTCCTGGGGACTCAGGCCAACCAGGTTGCTGCTAGTGCCATCGGGTTGGTTCTGACTCACAGCGTCCCTATAGACGACAAAATGCGACACTACTTGGTCCTAGGGCCAATTGTTCTTGTGTTTGAGCCCATTGCTTGTGACACAGTGATAGTCCATTTTGTCTTGTTCACTGCCAAGGATGACGTCCCTTTCTAGGACCGGTCTCTCATGATAACATGACAAGAGAAGAAGTCTTGCCACGCTGGCTTCTAAGGAATTTTCTGGTTGTTCTTCCAAGAATGATAAGCTTCTTCTTTTGGCAGTCCACAGTACTTTCAATGTTCTTCACCAGCACCATAATTCAAATGTATTCCTCAGGGCTGAGGCCCGGTGGCGTAGTGGTTGAGTGCAGGATTGCGGTCCATTGGCTTGGTGGTTCAAATCTAGCAGCAGCTCTCCGGGAGGCTGGGAAGCTCCCCCGACCACCAGAGTGCAGTGATACACCCACTCCCTCTCACCCCCAAAAAACCTATTCCTCTTCAGTCTTCCTTATTCAATGTTCAACTTTCACCCACTTATGAGGTGATTGAAAATACCATGGCTCGGGTCCTCAAAATAATAGCCTGCTTTTTTAATACCTTAAAAGGTTGTGTGCAGATTTACCCAAAGCAATGCATTGTTTGATCTCATGACAGCTGCTACAATGAGTATTAATTGTGGCTCCAAGGATAACAAAATTCTTTTTTTTAAATCTTTTTATTGGGGGCTCATACACTCTTATCACAATCCATACATCCATCCATTGTATGCCAAGTACATTTGTACATTTATTGCCATCATCATTTTCAAAATATTTTCTACTTTCTATTTTCAAAATAGTTCTACTTAAGCCCTTGGAATTAGCTCATTTTTTCAACCTTTCCTCTCCCCTCCCCCACACCCTCATGAACCCTTGGTCATTTATAAATTATTATTTTGTCATAGAGTACACTGTGTGATGTCTCCCTTCACCCATTTCCCTGTTGTCCATACCCCAGATGAGGCTATATATATAGCTTTATAATCAGTTCCCCCTTTCTACTCCCCCTTCCCTCCACCCTCCCAGTATTGCCACTTTCACCAGTGGTCCTGAAGGGATCATCTGTCCTGGGTTTCCCATATTTCTAGTTCCTATCTGTATCAGTGTACGTCCTCTGGTATTTCTGGATTAAAGACAAAATTCTTTACTACTTTTTTCTCTGCTTATTATGCTCATAATTACTGGTTTTGTTTACATTAACTTGCAATCCATATTGAATACTACAATCTTTTACCGTCATCAGCAAGTGCTCCAAGTCCTCCTCACTTGGACTACTTGTAGATCACAAGTTGCTAGTAAGTTTTCAACCAATCTCGATGTTGATTTCTTCTTCGTGTAGTTCTCCATATAGCTGGCTTTCATATACAGCTTTTCAGGTGATTTGCTCAGCTGTATACGTATAGCAAAATGAGACAACCCTGACACTTACTTTTTCTGATTTTTTTTTTGGGGGGGGGGTGGGCATCACTGCTCTCGGTGGTGGAGTAGGAGGCCCAGCCCCACTGCTGGAATTGAACCTTCGTCCCAGTGGGCCGCAGTCCCGCGCACAACCACTACGCCACCGGGGCTCAGCCCCCTCTGATTTTTAAACTATAAAATAATCCCTTGTTTTGTTTATAAAACTGTCTCTTGATCCATGTGCAAGTTCCGCATAATTAAATGTTTGGGAATACCTATTTTTCTCAAGAACATCCATAGTTTGTTATGATCCATAGTTTGTTTACACAGAATACATTTGCACAGTCAACAAAAACACAAGTAAAGAACTATTTGATATTTCCTACTTTCAGCCAAAATTCACCTAATATCAGCAATGATATCCTGTATTCCACATTCTCTTTGTGAATGTGGAATCTCTGGCAGCAACCTGTCAATGTATTGCTGGAACCACTGTTGAATGAGCAAAATTTGCTTTGTATGTAATATCAATGATATTGGTCAATAATTTCCACATTTCACATGGGGTCACTTTCCTTTGGAATGGATTCCAAAATGAATCTCTTCCTATTGGCCAAATAGTTATCTCTCACCTAGACATAGAGAAGTATTTTAGCATCTTGTCGATTACAATTGGCATTCCATCAATTCCTGGAGCCTTATTTTTGGGAAATGTCTTCAGTGTGGTTTGGACTACTTCCTTTAGTACCATATGCAACCTCTTGAAATGACTGAATTTCAGTTAGTTCTTTTTTGAAAAATGACTCTATTATTTTAATGCTCCCTTCATCATTCATTAATTTACCCACAGAAAAACCTAATATTGCAATTGCAGGCTTGAATCCTTATTTCTTTCATTCTTTCAGTTTAAGAGATGCTGAGTGTGTACTTCCTTTTTTGTTTCTCTCACTCTAGGTCTTTGCACATTTTGTTATGATACTTTACCTTCTTGAGCTGCCCTTTGAAATTTCCTTCAGCTCTTTTATATCATCATTTTTTCCCCATTTGCTTCAGCTACTTTATGATTAAGAGTAAATTCCAAAGTCACTCTGACATCACTTTGATTTTTTTTGTCCTGTCTTTTAAATGGCCTTTTGCTTTCTTCACGGATGATGTTCTTGATGGCATCTCACAGTTCATCAGGACTTTAGTCATTAGTGTCTAGTGTATTAAATCTGCTGCTGAGATCTTGAAATTCAGGTGGGATAGACGTCAGGTTGTGCTTCTGCCCTTGTGGACTTGTTTTAATCCTCTTCAAGCACCCATCTGAACTTACTTATGAGGAACCCATGGTCTATTCCACAGTCAGCCGCTGGCCTGCTTTTGGATGCTGATATTGAGCTTCTCCATCTTCTCTTTTCCCCAAATGTGGTAGTCTTATTTCTATATATTGCATCTGGAGAAGCTCAGATTTTCAGTCGCAATTTGTTATTGAAAAAAGATATTTGCAATGAAAAAGTTGTTAGTCTTGGAAAATATTACCATGTCATGTTCAGTTTAGTTTCTGTCACCAAGGCCATATTTTCCAACAACGATTCCTTTCACTTTGTTTCCAACTTTTGCATTTCAGTTGTCAATAATTATCAAAACAGCTTGCTTGCATGGTTTATCAATTTCAGATGGGTGGCACTGGTAAAATTCTTCAATTTAATCACTATCTTTAGTGGTTGGTGCAAAACCTTGAATAATAGTTTCAATAATCCTGACTGGATTTTCTTGTGCACAGATAGGTATTACCCTATTACAGACAGCATTCTACTTCAGGATAGAGCTTAAAATGTCCTTTTTGATGAATGAATTTCTCATTGCTAGTACAGTAACTCATATAATTATGTGATTCAAAGGTGCCAACACCAGTCCATTTCAACTCATTAATGCCCAAGATAAAGATCTTGATGCATTCCATTTCATTTTTGAAGACTTAATTTCCCAGATCCATACTTTGTACATTCCAAGTTCTAATTGTTAGATGCTTGCAGTGGTTTCATTTGGGGCCATGCTCCAAGAGCCAATGAAGACCCCTAAAGCTATATTCTGTACCCTTATGGCCGCCTCTACTCTGAGAAGTGTTTTCCGAACTGAAGGGATCACCTTCTGACACTATCTGACAATGTTCTGTTGCTATCCGTAAGGTTTCTGTCGCTAATTTCTCAGAAGGAGACAGCCTAGTCCTTCTCCAGAGTCTGTTCTAGAGTCTCGAAGCTCTGCTAAAACCTGTTCGCTTTGGGTGATCTTCTTGGTAAGTGAAATACTAGTGACACAGCTTCCAGCATCCAGCAATGTGCAAGCCAAGTGACCAACAACATGGCAGACAAGCAGTGGACTCAAAGTGCACCTAGTTCAACTCTACCCTAGACATACTGAAGGTACAATGAGTTGTGAATGGGCTGCAAAATGCAAAGTCAGCAGTTCAAAATCATCAGTCACTCCCCAGAAGAAAACACAGGCTTTCTACTCCTATAAAGAGGTGTCACCTCAGAATATCACAGGGGAGGGCTAGTCTGTGCCACAGAATCAGAGCTAAGCATTAGAACGGACTCATTGGCACTGCATTTGGTTTTGGCTCCTATGTACTGTTTCTCCAAGGGTACAGTTGGATATTATAGAAAACCTCAAGTTTATAGCCATGAAGCTCTCCAGTGGGCCCTTCATCTGCAGTCATATTTTATGCCCAAGTCTATTCAACTCTTGCCAATATTGCACTTTCTCCTCTCTCTCTTCAAACCCCTGCCACAGCTCTCTATCTGCTGGTGACCTGGTTTCCTGCTTTACTGTGGGGAAGTGAAGAAAACCCTGAAGTAAAGGGGAAAGCATTTACATCACCACACCTACCCACCAAATAGTACAGACACTCTGTGCTCTTGCTTGTTTCCAGAACTTTCAAGAATTGGTTTACAGTCCGTCTTCCCTCTTCAGCACCTCTCTAAGAATTTACTCATGTAATTCTCCTTCCACCGATCTATAGAATATTCCCATGCCAAGGGGGACAGAGAGAAATGTTAGTCAAAGGAGACAGCGGGTGGTGTAACATTTGAAAATAATAATAATTTATATTGTGCCAAGGGGTGAGAGGGAAGGGGAGGAGGGGAAAATGAGGAGCTCATACGAAGGGATCAATTAGAAAGAAAATATTTTGAAAATGATGATGGTGGGCTGAGCCCCGGTGGCATAGTGGTTGTGCGCGGGACTGCGGCCCACTGGAACAGAGGTTCAATTCCAGCAGTGGGGCTGGGCCTCCTACTCCCACCACTGGAGTACCCCCCGCCCAGTGATGTCCTCCCCCAAAACAAACAAACAACAACAACAACAACAAAAAGAAAATGATGATGGCAACATATATACAAATGTGCTTGATACATTTGGTGTATGGATTGTTCTAAGAACCGTGAGAGCTCCCAATAAAATGATTTATGAAAACAAAACCAGAACAATAAGAACGTTCCCATTGATTTTCAAACAATTTGGTTTTCTATCTTTAAAAAGAGAGAAAAAGAATCTGTTGATCCCATCCCATTTTTGTTATCACCTTTTATTCCATTTTTGTTCCTCTCTACAATAACACTTTTTGAACAAGTTATCTATATTATCAAGTTCCTAAGTTTCCATTCTTTTTCACAGTTCTTTACCTTTTTAACAACAGAATGTTTACCTAAAAGCATATGAAACACATATGAAGGGTTGTATAAATTATAAAGCACACACTAAGAAATCACTTCAGAAACTTGATGATATCTGCATCACTCTTGAATTTTTTAAAATCATTTTAGACTGAGAGAAAAGCTAGAAGATATAAGAAAACTTATATGCACCCTTCACCCAACTTTCCCTAACATCTTACACATTTAATCCAATTATAAAAATCAGAAAACTGAGGGCTGAACCCCGGTGGCAGAGTGGCTGAGTGCAGGACTGCAGCCCACTGTGTTGGAGGTTCAAATCCAGCAGCAGCTCTCCAGGAGCAAGACTGGGCCTACTCCTTCCACCAGAGGGCAGTGATGCCCCCCACAATAAACAAAAATAAAACAAGACGAAAAAATCAGAAAACTGAAATTTTCCCAATCTTCTTTTACATGTATGTACTGGAGCTTCTAGCACTCAAGAGAAACTGCTCTACCCGACTGTCATGGCCTCCAGATAGGCAGAAGGAGTCTGGCTCCCGCCCTCTTGGGTACATCACAAAGTCGATTATTTCTCCTCCTTTACAGTGTTACTTGTCTTTGTAGTATCCCGCTCTTTCTGTGGTCCTTCTAATTTCTTGGTGACTTCTCTTTGCACTGACTGGTAAATTCTGAAACATCCTAGGGCTAAAAGTCACGATCCTCCATCTTCACTCACGTCCTTAATGACCTTGCTGTTTAAAGATGCTCTATATGCTGGTAATCTCTTTAAGATGCTTACATCTAAACTCTCAACTGGGCATCTCTATTCAACTTCCAATATATAACCTCCAGTTCATTTATCCCCTGATACTAGTTCTCCCCTCAGACTTTCCTGGATCATTTGATGATGTCTTTATTCACCCTGTTGTGAAGGTCAAGAACCCTGCCTTTATATTCAGTAGCTGACCACTTACTATCACCACCATGCAAGCCACGACCATCTCTTGCCTGGGTGACTGCAAGGTCACCTTCCTCCTGGTGTTGACCCTCTTACTGTCTTTCTACCTCATTCCTCTGAGTGATTCTTTCTAAACAGGTTGGGTCATGTCATTCCTCTGCTCATAATCCTATCTGTAATGAGTCTCCATTTCTTGAGTACAAACCAAACTCCTTAAAACAGTCCTAACAAGACTAGATCTGCACCACCCTCAGAGCCAGAGACTTTCCTTCGCTCACTGCTGTCCAGCCACACTGGCTGCCTAGGCATTTCTCAGCTTGTCAGGCACACTCTTACCTTAGAGCTAATTCTTATCACTTCAAACATTCTTCCTTCAGATACACGCTGAGTTTAACTCCAAAGTCTTCTTACTCTGGACCCAGGTTCCTTTTGAATGGCAAACACTATCTCACAGACTGCTGAATCCCTTTACACAACCTGGCTTTTCCTTTCCCTACGAGTACCAACCATAGTTTGGAATTCATTATGAGTTCCTTATTGTCAACAGTGTCTTCCATGTGTCCCAAACACATGGCACAGGGAGTGCTCAGTGAATGCATGTGAAATAAACAGGGACCCCAGGGTTAGAACTCCTAAAGGGGAGCCTTCCCATTCGTATCGATTGCCTTAGATCTGTATGTGCACTAGCGTGGCCAAGTCGGAAAGAAGTCTACATTTTCAGCTAAATAGGGAAAATATTTTACTAGTTCTTTAAAAATTACAGTAAGTTTATTCGATATAAATTAAAATCTAACAATGATCATTATTCTTTGTTCAGTGAAGAAATGTCAGTAGTTGAATATTCAAAAAGAATATTGCTTTGTTCCCTGATTTTTAAATTTCAGTATAATATAGTGGTCTGGTTAAAGTCAGTAAGCATAATCGTCAGTAGTTATGAAGAGTCTTAAGAGTAACTAAACAAACAAAAAGTTTTGCTCTTTTCTATATGGTTGGATTGCTGAGAATATTTGTAAGCAACCATTTGTGCTACATGCACCCTGTGTACTGATGATCTCCAGTCGTGGGCCCTTTTGCACTGTTGCTTTATCTTCACCATATCTGTTCTGACTCATTCTAAACTAGAGAGGATGTACGCTTAGAAGCCAGTATGAAAGGTAGTTTCATTTTCTTATTTCCACTTCCCGTCTCTATCCTCCACTTTGGTCTCTTAGGGCTCACTGAGATGCTTTGATCAACTGTTGACATTTCCCCCTTTCTAAAGCATGGTTTTAAAAGAATATTTAATACGCTCTTCTTTAATACCATTAATAATAATAGCTGACATCTAGTTTTAGGCCTATAATTATTCTTTCTTATTTGAAAGTCAGCAAAATGAACATTATAATCACGTTCATGAATGAATGACTAATTTCTGTCAAAATACAGCTTGAAATATGTAACATCATACCAATGACCTTGTTTTTTATATAACCTAAAAGCATTATATTTGTACCTATATAATTTATATATCTTATCTCTTTAGGTATTTTATTTTTATTTTTAAACCAGGTTGTGACTCTAGTTACCAAATTTTATAAGGAATACATCATCACAAATTGTTAAAAATATTTCTTTGCTATAATGGCTATTAATTCAGAATTAATAAATTTGAATTCTAAAATGGGTACATTAACAGGAGTTACACAAATCATGAAAAAATATACATAGTTTTCTCTTCACTAAACATGATGCATTGCATAAAAGAATTCTAGAAAATAGTCAAGTAGAAAAAAGGAAGAATAGGGAAATAATATAACTTATTATCAAACTATGTTTTGAGTCAGGTATCCAGGGTTCGAAAGCCAAATGCACCACTTATTAACTGTGTGACTAAGGTTCTCAGTCTTGTCCTACAAATAGGAACTCTTTTTGCCTCTAGGCACTCAGCCAAACTATAATTCTAGTTAAATCCAATTTCCTAGAGCATAGGAATTGTGTTTTCATCCTCTTCTCTGGAGTACTTGCTATATGAGCCCAAAATAACAAACAAACCCACTGCTATCAAAAGGATTCTGACTTATAGTGACATTATAGGGTAGAATACAACTGACCCATAGTTTCCAAGGCTATAAAAATCTTGAGAAGCAGATTGCCACAACTTCCCCCCAAGATGTGGCTGGTGGATCTGAACTGCTGACTTTTGGGTTCTGCGTGCTTTCACTGCTGCACCACCATGTACCCTCTGTTCTACAAAACCCCCAAAATAAACCAACTGCCATTGTGTCAATTCTGACTCATAGTGACCCAATATATGGTTCCTAAGTCTGTAAATCTTTACAGGAGCACACAGCCTCATCTTTCTCCCAAGGAATGACTAGTAGATTTGAACTTCGTGGTTCACAGCCCAAATACGTATTCCCCAGTTCCTCCAGAGTTCCTCTGCTACCTGGAATTATATTATGTACTTGCTGATCATCTCTCTAGCCTATAGGACTAGGCATTGTATTGCTATGTTTCACTAGCTAGAATGACTGGCACAAAGCAGATGCTGATGCACATGTGCTCCATGATTACATAATTATGCCCAACTAGTAGCATTTAGGGGAAGGGTAAAGAAGTCAATGTATTCTTTTTTTTTTTTTTTTGTCAACATATTCTTTCGTATATGTCACGACCCCACCCAAGTTCAGAAGCCCTAAGGAGCAATTCTCTGGCTCACTGCTGTGGAGCTGGTTCCCACGCACAGGGACCCTGTAGAACAGGATGGAACGGCTCAAGGTTTCTAGGATTGCACCGCGTTATAGGATTAGAAAAACTCATCAGCAGCTGGCGGATTTGACCTACTGATCTTGTGATCTGCAGCCTACTAAGCCATTCTACTGTCATGTTGCTGTGTTGCCATGTTGCGATGTTGCTATGAAAAGGAATCAACTTGATGGCAATGGTTTGGTTTGATTTTGGGTTTATATATCCCCCCCCTCCGGGTTTATATTTTACTGTAATTATTGTGTGAGTAAAAATACAAACTGCCTAGCTTAAGAAACCTTGGAATGATGAGTATCTGGCCTAGAGTAAAGCTTCTGAAAGTTTGCAGAACCAGAGTTCCCTGCAGGGTTTTTTAGTTTTTTGGCTCCACCAGAATGCTTTCTTTCTTTCTTTTTTTTTTTTTTTTGTTCTGCCTTCTTTCTTTTTAAAATCATTTTATTGGGGGCTTTTGCAGCTCCTAGAACAGTCCACACATCAGTTCTATCAAGCACATTTTCAAGTGTGTTGCCACCATCATTTCGAAAACCTTTTATTTCTGTTTGAGCCCCTGGTGCTACCTCACCTTTTTCCCCTTCTTCCCTCACCCTCCTGA
>PVJH01031176.1:0-24018 GCA_004026705.1 Nesogale talazaci
TCCTCTGTCAAGGGCAGTGCCTCCATGTTCCCAAGGGATGTTCAGCCTCCTGCTCATATCCCCTGGTAATCACCCCCTCCAACCTTCCTTCCATCTATGGAAGGATATGAGGAGGTGGTGACCTAATGGGGGTCCCCCAGATTCACTGTTTTCCTCATTGCAGGAGTGCACACCCTCATCCCTCAGTGACCTGCTCATGAAATTCAGAGCGGAAGCTGGCTGCCCTTTCTCCCAGGCTCCCTTCCCCAAGGAAGCCACGCCCACCACTCTTCCAGCCCAAATTCCAGAATAAGACAAGGGGAGGGGGGGCACTCCACAGCAGCAAGCTCTGAGGTCTGAGGTCAGGACTCTCTTGTTCTACAGTAGCATCTGCAGAACCTGATGCCGCCTCCTCTCCCGGTCCTTCACCAAGTCTACTCCAAGAGTCACCTCCAGCAAACAGCCCTCCCTCCTGCTCTCCTCCCTCGCCGCCCTCCTTGCCGTCTGCCGAGGAAGAAGCCAGACCCTAGAAGAATCAATCGGGGTGTGTGAATCCTGGTGCCGGGGAAGAATATTGAAAGTACCCAAAGGAAAATCGAGTCTGTCTTGGGAGGAGTATGGCCAGAGTGCTCCTTCCAGGCAAGATTTCGTCTTTCAGACATCTTGCCAGGAGAGAGAGTCCCTGGAGAAGGACCTCGTGCTTGGTCAAGTGGAGGGGCCGTGAGAAAGAGGAAGGCCCAGGGACAGATGGACGGACACAGTGGCTGCAGTCATGGGTTCAGGCACAGGAAGCAGAACCCTTGTGAGGCTGGTGCAGGAGCGGGTGGTGGCTGGTTCTGTTGTGCAGAGGGTGGCAGCCGAACCGATGGTACCAACCACAAGAGCAGCAACAGCGGCAGCTGAAAACTGACTGCGTGCTAGCTGTGGTACAAAAGTGGCCTTGGGCTCTGTCCACTTGGAGCTCAGTGTGTGTGTGTGTGTGTGTGTACAGTGCGTGTGTGTGTGTGTGTACAGTGTGTGTGTTGGGCAGGCCTCAGTCCAGTTATGGCTGAAGGGGCTGGCAGTGCAGGGCCTAATCAGGAAGTGAGTGGGAGACCTGGTCTGGGCGGAGGTGCTGCCGGAGGAGAGCTGTGGGAGAGCAGGCGTGAGCGTGGGGAGAGGGGTACAGGAGATGGGTCTAGTCAGGCATGCAGCCCAGGCTAAAACCCCAGAGTAGGAGGCAGCCTGTGGGGGTGGGCGCAGAGAACCCCTGGCTGCAGGCTGGGGTGGGAGTACAGACAGACAGGGCAGGGCCTGTGGGCTGGGCTGGGGCATGGGGCCAGGGAGTCAGAGTCTGTTTCTAGCCCCTCTAGGGTTAAAGAAGGGGGACACTAAATCATATGTAGTGGGAAGATCCCTCTGGCTGTCAGGGAGTTTGTTAGTCTGGGAAGAATGGAGAAACATTATGGACACTCATGTGTGCATAAGAGAGATTTTTATATAAAGCGTAATCGTACATTAATTAAACATCCTAACCCAGTCCAGTCTAAACCTGTTAGTCCCATATTAGCCCATATGTCCGATACCAATCTACGAGGTCCTCTTCAGACTCACGAAACACATGCAATGACGTCAAATGCAGGACGATCAAAGGCCAGTGGGTAGAAAGTCTTTGGATCCAGCAGTGTTGTGAGCCTCTCAGCACTGGCAGGGGTCTCTATGCGGCTTCTCTGGCTTCAGAGGTCTGGTTGCATCAGGGCAGGTCCATGCTGCTTCTCCAGCTCCCAGGGCGTAGCGCCATGTATCTTGTCAGTCGAGCATCGTCTCAGGGAGTGAGCAGACACAAGTGTCTTCTGCCTCTAAGGAAGAAAAAAGACAGGAGTTCCCAGAATTCTTGGGAGAAGGCCATGCCCACACAGAGCCCTCATTGGCTATGGCCTGATTGACAGATTAGACTCCACCCCATTTACTCTTATCCTTCTCATGTCCCAAATTGACCCCAGAGTAGGTAGTTTCCACAAGGAGATAGAGGGGGATGGAGGGAGCCGAGTCAGAAGCTGACTGGACCCAGCCCAAGCCCGAGTCTGTGAGAGCAGGTGCTGTCTTGCCTCCGCTGGAATACTTCCAGGACGGGGAGCTCACCACCTCCCAAGATGGACTATTTCACTGTCTCTTGTTCCTATCTTTCTGGGAGAACGATGGGGCTTTCTGCTCTTGTAAAGAGTTCCAGCCTCGGGAACCCACAACGACAGGTCTGCCCTGTCCTAGAGGGTCGCAGAGTGGGCCTCGACCCGATGGCAGCGAGTGGACGGTCTGTCTGTTCGCTTTCATGTGGCACACGTTCTGTGTTGTTGGCCATCTCAGGTACGCTGACCCCCAGACATTGCAGTGTGTCCCCATCCCTTTGAAAACGTGGTCACCGGGGAGGGGTGTGTGAAAGAAGCCCAGCGCAGGAAGGCGGGAAGAGGAGGGCCAGGCTTCTGGGTCTCACCCCTCAGCAAAAGCAGCCTCTTCTTGCTGAGACTCTAGGTGGCCACCCGGTGGCACAGGGACCAGGAGACCCAGACTCTCAGCACGTGCCTGGGGACCTGGTGGACATGGCTGATGTCCGAGGACTCAGCTCCACTTCTGACCCGCTTCCCAGGAAAGGCTGTTCCTAAAGCCTCCACTCAGACGTCGCACGAGAGCGGTTTTACATCTTGATAACGGCCAGAGTGCTTCTTATAGGCCGGATTGGCAAGGCTTCCTTGTACATACCTATTGTCAGGAAAGACAGTCCCTGGAGAGCAATGTGATTGGAGGGGGGGGCGAAAAGGAGGAATGGATGGACACAGTGAGAGAGATGGGTGGATACAGTGGCTGCAACCAGGAGGGCAGTCACAGGAAACATCAGCTGTTGTGCACATGTGGGCAGGGCGAGGACCCACTAGTTTCCTGGGCTCTGGCTGTCCAAGAACACCCACCCTGCCTCTCCCCAGCCCTGCCTCTCCAGGTGCCAGCCGTCGTGTGAGCTTGCTGCCCTCTTCTGGGACAAGGCGGCACTGCAGGCTTGGCTTTTTCCTTTGGACGTGCCTTGCGGGACACACCTGTGGCTTGGCTTGCCCAGTCCCTGGCCTGCATCTCCCTTCCTCTCAGTCCCCAGTGTGTGGAGCAGCCACTCAGGCAGGGACACAGGCTGTACTGTAGAGTGAGGGTCTAAGAGCTGGCCCTGAGCCTCCAGCCACCTCATGTCCAGGCTGGTTCAGGGGCAGCTCCTGGGAAAGGTGTGCAGGTTCTGCCTCCCAGTGGCCACCAGAGGCACTGCACCCAGGTCGTGCCGACAGGAGGGAGAGATGCAGCCTTGGCCTACCAAGTGGGGCAGGGATGGGTTGCTTCCCCCCACCTTTCTGGATTCCCACCAGTCTGGCGAGGGTGTCAGTGCTGAGACGAAAATCGAGGCTCGTGGGAGTGGCTGCCACGTGGCCTGCAGCTTCAAATATCTGGGTCTCTTGGGGTTGCCCCCTTCCCCTCCTCCCCAGCCCTGGCCATGTCTCCAACCGTTAGAGCGCTGAGCCCCAGCCTCCAGCCTCAGGGCCCTGGGGACAGAGCCAGCCCCTGACAGGTAAGAGACGGCTCCTGACAATGTACTCAGTAAGTGAGGGAGTCACCCTGGGGTTTCCCTGGTCCAGGAAAGGTGTAGTTGCCCAAGCTTGATGGAGAGAGAGAGAGAGAGAGAGAGAAGAGAAGAGAAGAGAAGAGAAGAGAAGAGAAGAGAAGAGAAGAGAAGAGAAGAGAAGAGAAGAGAAGAGAAGAGGAGAGAGACTCTAAGAAGCAGAGTCTTCAGACAATCACTCCCAGGAGACTGAGGCCGTGGGTCAGGCCTGGTGGCAGTGCCTGTCTGTCCCTCCTTCCTTCCCTGGAGCACAACCCTTGTCCCCAGAATGTGTGGGCAAGGGAAAGGGCTGACAGCCAGGCCTTCTGAGTTGGACTGTCCCTGGTCAGCCTATGAGGCTGAGAAGAGCCCTTCCCCCCATCCCACCCCACCTCACCCCACCCCACCCCTGACCTTTGGTGCTCTAGTGCTGGGAGGGGCCTGTGGACAGAGCTGCTTCTGTCTGAACTGCCTTGTGGGAGGTGGGGCTGGGTAAGGCACGGAGGGGGCCGAGCCATCTCCCCGACCCTCCACAGCAGCCTTGCTTAGTCAGATAGACCCGGGTTGTCCGTCGTCCGTCCCTGACCACAGACATGGCTCTCAGGGACACAGGGAAAGAGTGGGGACAGTGCGGGGAGTTCCCGTAAGCATAGAATCAGGCAGAATGTGGAAGGACCTCGTATACATAGCCTGGCACATACCGTAGGGGCTTAACGGAAGTCAGGACCCGTTTGCTGCCTTGGGGTTCTCACTCGACCCCCCTCATGGGGGCCCGCCAAGTCCTGTACTGTGCACTTGTGGAGCCCGAGCCAGTGAAGCCTGGCAAAGGCCAGGAGCCCTGGGAGGGGCACGCATGCATCCCAACCACCCCAGGCGACGAGAAGCGATCGAGCCCCTCGAACCCAGGTCTTCTGACCTGCCTCTCCTGCTAATTCTGTCACGGCTAACGATGTCTCGGCAGATGAGATACACGGGCATCTAGTCAGCCTCCTCTGGGGGGAACAATGTCAATGGGTGTGACCCACCACCCTGCTCACGCGCAAGTTCAAGTTGAAGGCGAAGAGAATCAGAGCGAGTCCACACTAAGCCAAAGTGAGACTGACCGAGAGGGTGGTGGTGTTGTCAGGCGCCACCGGGTTGGTTCTGACCCGTGGCATCCCATACAACAGAGTGGAGCCTTGCCCGGCCCTGTGCCAGCCTCTCCCTGACTCCTGTGCCTGCGGCGCCTTCTGGCAGCTGCCCTGTCCCTCCGTCTCTCTTAACTGCCCCTCTCCCATGCACGGTGTCCTTCTCCAGACACTCGGCTCTTCTGACAACCTGCCCTGAGTCTGGAAGGTGATGCCCCCCAGCCTGCCCTCCCAGTAGCACTCTGGCCGTCTTTCTTCCAAGAAGGATCGCTTTGTCCTTCTGACAGTCCATGACCCTTTTCTTTTTCTTTTTTTGCTTTGTTTTGTTTTTTGGGCATCACTTCCCTCTGGTGGTAGGAGTTGAAGGCCCAGCCTTTGCTCCTGTGGAGCTGCTGCTGGAATTGAACCTCCATCCCAGTGGGCCGCAGTCCCGCACACAACCACTACGCCCCCGGGGCTCAGCCCTCCATGACCCTTTTCATGTTCTTCACCAGCCCCACAGTCCAGACACATGGATTCTTCTTTGAGTTTCCTCATTCGGTGCCCAACTTTCACAGGCTTCAGAGGAGGAGACTAAGACTGCGACTCAGTCCCCAAAGACCTCTCCCTGCTTTTCAAACCTCTACAGAGCCGATGTGCCCAAGGCACAACATGGTCCCGTCTCCTGACCGCTGCTTCCAGTGAGCCTGGAGGGGAGAACCAGGTCAGGTGCCACCCTTGCCGGTCTCGGTGCATCGTGACGGTGCCTGCAGGCCCGGGGGGGGGGGGGTGAGGGTGTTGGTTTTCTTCACACTGAGTGGTAATCCCTACAGAAGACGGCAGTCCTTAATCTTCATCAGCAAGCACATCAAGTCCTCTCCACTTTCAGCCAGCCATGTTGTGTCACCTGCATACCGTAGGCTGTTCATAATGAAACCACCCTCGAATCCCAATGCCATGTTCTTCTCATACAATCTAGCTCCTCTGCAGATGTCCTCAGCACACAGATTGAACGAGTGTGGGGAGATGGCACAACCCCATGCCCACCTTTCCTGATTTAAAGCCATGGAGTATTCCCTTGTTTTGTTCTCACAACAGCCTCTTGTTCCGTGTGTGAGTTCCACAGGAACACAGTGAAGTGTCTGGAATTCCCATTCTTCTATAAGGTATTCATAGTTTAAGCCCCACACAGTGGAAGACTTTGGTATAGTCAATGAAATACAAGTAAACATCTTTCTGGTATTTCCTGCTTTCAGCCAAGATCCATCTGACGTCAGCCATAATATCCCTTATTCCACGTCTTCTTCTGAATCGGCCTAAACCTCAGGCAGCTTCTTGTCGATGCACTGCTGCAGCCACTGTTGGATGATCTTCAGCAAGTTTTCACTTGTGTGTCATATCAACGATGTCATTCTGTAGTTTGGACATTCTGTTGGGTCACCATTCTTTGGAATGGACACAAATGTGGATTTTTTTCTCCAGTTAGTGAACCCAGCAGTGTCTTCTAAATCTCCTGGTATGGAGGGGCGACAAGTTCACTTGAGTATATCCTACCTTAGTGGATGATAGTCCATCTCAAGAATAGATTTGACATATGAACACTAATGACCAAAGACCAGACAGGTAGTGAGAGACCACACATCATTCAGAAGGTAGAGAAGAAAGAAAAGACCAAAATGGATGTTCAAAGAGATTCTGAAACTTGCTCTAGAATAGAGTCAAAGCAATGATGGTGTTAAGAGCTAAACAGAACATTTCATAGGGAAGCTTACAACGACAAAGCAAAGCATTATAAAGCAACATGAAAAACTTGAAGTTAGAAAATTAAAAGGGAGAATAAAGCTGAAAGAACTGAAGTAGAAATCCAAGTCTCAAGTTGAAATATTGAAGGATTCTATGGGCAAAAGCATAAATGATTGAGAAAGTATCAGAAGAAGATGAGAGGAATACACAGAGTCACTATACCAGATGTGGTCCCATCACTGCAGGAGGCAGCATATGATCAAGAACCAATGGTCAAGGAGGAAGAAGTCCCAAGTATACTGAAGGCATCAGCACAAAAGACCCCAGGAATAGATGGAGTATCAACAGAAATGCCTCAGCAAGTGAATGCAGTGTTGGGGGTGTTCTTTGGTCAGCGCCAAGAAATTTGGAAGATTTCTATCTGGTTGGTTCATGGGAAGAGATTCCTATTTGTGCCCGTTCCAAAGGAAAAAAAAATCTTAAATAATATATCACCTAGAAGTAGATTTCATTGAGAGTTTAAACATGTTTGCAGCAGCCTGTTGACGGAGAGCTACCAGACACTCAAGCTGGATTTCAGAAGAGGGTGTGGAACAAAAGATGTCGTTATCAATGTCGGATGAATGTTGCTGGAGGGGAGAAAGTAGGCGGCAGATGTTCTCTGTGGTTTATTGACTGCTGTTGGAGTGTTGTGGAGCTGGGTCCGCCTCCTTGCAGCCCTGCATGCAAGAGGACCACGCCCCGCCTGGCCCTGCCCCTGCCTCACCAGTGTTCTCCTATTCGAGGCCATGGTTGCAGCCCCTGTGTCAACCCACCTTGTTGAGGCCCTTCCTTCTTTAAAATTTCCACTGCTTCTCGGTTTTGCAAAGCCTTCAGGGCCCGGTCTCTTCTAATTACATGACCAAAGAACTCAAGACCAAGCGCGGGCACCCTTGCTTCTAAGGAGTCCTCTGGCTGCCCTTCTCCCAAGACAGCATTGTTTGTTCTTTTGGCAGCCGTTGGTACTTACAATATTCCTCCCCAGCACCGTGGTTCAAAAGCACTATTCTCCCCCCCCCCGCCCCCCCCAGTCTTCCTTATTTGATGTCCAACTGTCACATGCATCTGAGGCCATTGGAAGTACCATGAGTGGAGTCAGGTGTATCTTTCTCCTCAAAGTAATATCCTTGTTTTTTTTCAGAGGTCTTGGACAGCAGATTTACCTAATGCAATCTATTGTTTGATCTCTTGAGGATTCTTCCATGAGCATTGCTGGAGAATACAAGCAAGATGAAATCGTTGACAACCTCAATCCTTTCTTCGTTGATGATGTATTCACTCTTGGTCTGGTTGTGAGGATTTCTGCTTTCTTTACATGAAGCTGTAATCTATACCCAAGGCTGCAATCCTTGATCTTCATCAGCAAGTGCTTCAAGGGCTTCTCGCCTTCAGCAAGCAAGGTTTGTGCCATCTGCATAGCTCAGGTGGTAAATAAGTCTTCTTCCAAATTGGACTCCTTGGTCTGCCTCAGATTGCCCCACTTTTTAGATGTCTTGCTCAGCGTACAGATTGACTAAGTTCGATGAAAGGATACAACCGTGGGACACACCTTTCCTGATTTTAAACCACGCAGTATGCCCTTGTTCTGTTGCCTCAACTGCCTCTTGATTCACATCATTTCCTCTTGAGCAGGACGAGATGTTCTGGGATTCCCTTTCTTTTCAAGGCTATCCCTTGTTTGTTATGACCCACACAGTTGAATGTCTTTGCATAGTCAACAAAACACAAGTAAACATCTTTCTGCTTTGAGCCAAGGTCCATCTGACATCAGCAATGCTAGCCCTTGTTCAATTCCTTCTTCTGAACCCAGTCTGAACTTCCGCCAGTTCCCTTTCAGTGTACTGCTGCAACCATTGCTGAATGATTTTCAACAGAATTTTACATGCATGTGATAGTAATGATATTGTTCTATAATTTGAGCATTCTGTTGGGTCACCTTTCCTTTTTTTTGGAGGGGGGGGGAGGTCACCTTTCTTTGGAGTGGATACAGATAAGGATCTCTTACCTGGCCAAGGAGCTGTCTCCCAAATTTCCTGGCACAGATGAGTCAGGGTTTCCGGAGCTTCATCTGCTTCTTGAAACGTTTCACGTGGTGATCCATCAATTCCTGGAGCCTTGTTTTGGGTCAGTGCTTTCAGTGAACTTTGGACTTCTTCCTTCAGCACCACTGGTTCTTGAGCACGCGTGACCTCTGGATATGGTCTAATGTTCATAGTTCTGTGTAGTCTTCCTATCTTCTTTTGATGCTTCCTGCATCATTCAATATTTTGCTCATAGAATCTTTCAAGATTGCAACTCGAGGCTTGGGTTTTTTAAAAAAATGTCTTTCTTGAGTTCCTTCAGTTTAAGATATGTTGAGCATGTGCTTCTATTTGGGTTTTCTAACAGATTTCATAACATCTTACTTTATCTTCTCGAGCTGCCCCCTGATGTCATCATTCCTTCCGTTTGCCTTATCCACTACTCTGGAGTGGAGACCAAGTTTCAGACTCGCATCTGGCATCCACTTTGATCTTTCTTTCTTTCTTTTTTTTTTTAAGATAACCTTTTACTTTCTTCACGTGTGATGTTCCTGATGCTGTCCCCACAACTCTTCAATGATTAGCTTATCAAATATGTCCTTCGGATGCTCTTGAAATTGTGAGGGAATATTCTCCACCTCAAATTTTGCCTTTTGTTGGACTTGTTTTAAGTTTTTTTCCCCCCCAGCTTCAACCTGAACTTACATAGGGGCAATTGATGGTCTGCTCCCCAGTCAGGCTTTAGTTCCTGATATTGCGCTTCTTTGTGTCTTCTCTCAGATTGGATCGATTGGATTTCTATAGATTCTGTCTGGAGTCGTCCGTGTGTGCAGTTGCTATTTGAAATGTTGAAACAAGGCATTTGCTGTAAAGAAGCCGTTGGTCTTACAAAATTCTATCATGCTATCTCCAGCTTCATTTCTATCACCAAGACCACATTTTCCAATGCCCGTTCTTTCCTCTTTGGCTCCGACCTTTGCATTCTAGTCACCAGTCATTATCAATGCATCTTGATTTCATGTCTGGCCACTTCCAATCTGAAGCTGTCAGACATTCCTCAATGTCTGCATCGCTATCTTTCGTGGTTGGTGCATGCACTTGAGTAATAAATGTGTTCACTGGGTGCACTTGTACCTGGCTAGACATTATCCTATCACAGACAGCAGGGCATGTTAAGATAGATCTTAAAATGTCCTTTTAGATGATGAGTTGATGAATGCGATACCATTCCTCTTGATGGCGTCAGACTGGCATAATGAACCATTTGCATTTCTGATTCAAAATGGTCAATATCGGTCGGCTCCCACAAGCCTAGGATATTGATCTTAATGGCTTCCGATGCCCCTAGATATGTAGCTCTTACATTCCAACTTCCAGTGGTCGATGTGTGTAGCTTTCTGTTTCTTCTCGTTTTGCCTTATACCCACCCCGTCAGCCGATGAAGATCTCTAAGGCTGCACCCCATCTGCTCCATTCTGGTCGACTCTGCTTTCGGAGCAGCTCTTCCTCAGCCTGGGTTTGAGTGCCTTCCGACTGATTAGCTAGGCAAAGACATTTGAGTGTGGATCTTAACAAATATGAATAGAAGGGTGAAGAAAGGGAATTCCCGAACTCTTCATTGTGCACACACGGAACCTGTCCCTAGACCAAGAGGCAATTATTCAAATGAAACAAGTGTTTAGAATCAGGGAAGGTGTGCATCAGGATTGTATCTTTTCACCCCACTGACTCAACAGTGATTCTCCAATCTGCACTATTTGCAAGATTTTTTTTTTTTTTGGACATCACTGCCCTGGTGGTGGGAGTAGGAGGCCCTGCCTTGCTCCTGGAGAGCTGCTGCTGGATTTGAACCTCCAACCTAGTGGGCCGCAGTCCCGCGCACAACCACTACACCACCGGGGCTCAGCCCTAATCTGCACTATTTGAAGAAGCATGAGGCAACAGGGTTAGAGGCAGGTTCATGAATAAGCTGTGATGGGCACTGGGCACCACCTTGGTTGCCAAAATCACAGAGGACTTGGCACACTTACTGATAAAGACCTAAAACCTACAGCCTTCAGTGGGGGTTACTTCTCAACATAACTGAAAGAAAAAGTCTCACAACTGAGTCCGTAGGCAACGTGATAAAGGCAGAAAGGATTGAAGCTGTCAAGGCCCGTAGAACAGCAGTCAAGAAATTCATAAACACATTGCCTTGGGGAAATACATTGCAAAAGACCTCTTTAATGTGTTAAAAATCAGTGAAGTCACTTTGAAGACCAAGGTGCACCTGACTCAGTCTTCTGATCAGCACCACAAAAAAAAAAAAAAAAAAAAAACGATTCCACCCCTCAAAGAATTTCCCTGTGACCCTTGTGCATTCACTCCTCCCAGCTCCTGGCCCTGGAAGACCGCTCATTTAATCTCCTTCCTTACAGCTTGTCTTTCTCAGTGGGTCGCCTAGCTGCTGTCACGTGAGATAAGTGGAGCCTCTCGTCCGGGACCTCTTCCATCCAGCACAGTAGCTGTGTGGCTTAGCCACGCTGGTTCATGTTTGTTGCAAAGTAGCATCCTTCTTCCTCTCAAATGAATGGACCACAGGATGTTTGTACACCCACCTCTGGAGGGGCAATCAACTGTTTTCCAGGTTTGGGTGAATGAGAATTGTGATGGCAAACTTGGTGGACTCACTCAGCTGGGCCATGGGGCCAAATTGGTCAAACACGGAGTCTAGAAGCCATTGTAGTTACATGTGATTACGTCAGTTGGCCTCAAATAAAGCAGATCAGCCTCCCTAATGTGGGAGGCTAAAGATCCTAAAGATCAAGAAGAGATTTCCTGAGGGCGTGTTCTATCTCTAGACTACACAGATGTTTTGCTAGAAATTTGCTCTTCTTGTAGAGTGAACTGTGGATTTGGGACTTGCCAGCATCCCAACATTTTGTAATCCAGTTGAGATAAGATATATATATATATCTTATCTGGATAAGTTTTATCATATATATATATATATATATATATATATAAAACTTATCCAGTCATCTACCTACCTATGCATCCTTCCATCCATCCACTCACCTGCCCACCTGCCCAGGCAGCCAGTACTCATCCATCAATCTAGCCATCAGTCATCCTGTCAACCCTGCACTCACTCACCTACTCCATGACTTCAGACATGAACACAGCTTCTCTAGACACTCACAATGTATTAGTCCAGGTAGACTAGAGAAACAAATTCATAGACACACATGTGGATATAAGGGTAAGGTTTATATACAAGAGGAATGGAACATTGAGAAAGCATCCCAACCCAGTCCAGTCCAAGGTCATAAGTCCAACATTAGCCCATATGCCTGATACCAGTCTAAAAAGTCTCCTTCCAACTCACAAAGTCACAGGCCAGGGGGTGCAGAGTCCCGGCGCTGGCAGGGGTCTCCCCATGGCTCCTCGCTTCCTGGGCTCAGGGTCCATCAACAGCATCCAGTGGTGGTAGAAGCCACTCAGTTCTGGCAGGGGTCTCCAGGTGGCTTCTCCAGCTTCAGAGGTCTGGTTCCATCAGGGTAAGGCCGTGTGGCTTCTCCTCCGGCTCCTTCATTTCCTCGGACGCTGCCATCTTGTCTTGTCAGTAGTTCGTCTTCTCAGAGACTGACTCTCAGAGACTAAGAGAGAAGTCTCTCTTCTCCAATTGGGAAATACGGTGTGACTTCCCAGAATTCTCAGGAGAAAGCCATGCCCACACAATGGCTATCTCCAGAGTAACAGCCTAGACTACACCCCTACATCTCAATCATGAAATTGACATAGGCACATGACCGCCACACACACACAGGCCTTTGTGTGGATGCCGGTTTTTATTTCACTGCACGTTACAAGCTGAACCCTGGTCTGTCCTGGATCTCTGGCTCCGTGGCATCTCCAGCAACCCCAGGGGTCCGGGGAAGCGCGTGGTCACACAAGGCAGTGGGAGAGGCATTGTGTGCGTGTGTCGGGTTTCAGCCTGCTGCCTCAGGTTGTGTCTGGGCTCTGGCTCCCCCTTGGGTGATGCTGGCATCCCCGTCAAGTCTGAGGCCCCAGACTCTCGCCCTCTCCCGCTTCCCTGTCCCACTTTAAGACGGAGTCCTGGGAAGCCTGCTCTCAGGTATGGCGAGTGTGGAGTGCCGTCCTGGTGGGCAGGGTTACAACTCAGGCTTGGGGTTGGTGGCTCTCACCCCAAGGGCTTTGCATGACTGAGTTCCTTCCTCTGCCCTTACAAAAACCCCTCCTGGGTCTGGCCACCTTCCCCCAAATTAGGACACATTTCGAATTTTGAGCGATGCTGCTGCCTTGAGGAACAAGGTTCACTGCTTCTCAGAATAGCTTCGCTGCAAATGACGGAGGGGCGGCCCCTCCCTGAAGCTGACGCAAACATTAAAAAGCATCCCTTTTCCCCAGAAAACAGATTCTCCATTGACACGTTTTCTCCTGTGGGTCACCCCCTCCCAACCCCCCAAATGGAGCCCCTTTCCTCCGTCTTTTATGCAAGAGGCTGGGGAGGCAGGGAGACAAAGTCCACTTGTCAGCAATATTCTTTCAAAGCCTCTATTCCCTTTCCCCCGGGGTCGGCCCACAATAGCGCTATTATCAGATAGCTCCCTCAGCCGAGCTTTGTCCTCTCCCCTCCGGGGCTAATGAGGAGGAAGGTTGCCAGGCTGAATAAAGATGGGGGGTTTTTCACTTGACTCAGGCCCGAATGTGACGAACTCCGGGGAAGGGCTTTTAAGGGTGGACGCAGGCTACTGTCATCCGATCGCTGTGAATGACTTCTGGGAGCATGGCCATTCATCAGTTCTGAAATTCACATCATTTGTCCTCGGAGGACGGAAACATATTTCTCGGAGAGAGGCTTTCAAGTCGTGTCTGCGCCTGGTGCTCCTGGGGCACACCCCGCGCCTGACCATCAGGCTTAAGCATCCGCCGGTGCTCTGTCAATCATGCCAACGGGAGAGAAAAGCCTGCGACATTGAAATGCTCTCCCCGTCCCTCACCCTGCCCCCGGCCAGCTCCGGCTGTGGAAACACACTTCACCGGATGGGGGTAGAAACATAAAAAGACTCGGGGCTCCGGATTTGGGCCCCAGCGTCTTATTCCAAGATCAGCTGTCACTTCGTCCCTGTGGCAGTGCCCGGGTGGGGAGCTGCTGGTTGGGGGATGGCAGCCCTGCACACCTCCTCATTTCTCCACCTGAGAGTGTGCAGACTTCTCGGTGGGGTTTGGAGAGGATCGTCAGATCCATGTGAAGGTCTCTTGTAGCAGACATCCATCTATCCATCCATTCATCCAACCATCCATCACCACTACTACCCATGTACCCACCCAAACCATCTATCCCTCAATCCCTCCATCTACTTTCTTATTCATTCAAGCCATCCGTCGTCCATCCCTATGGCCACCGATGTATCCACCTAAGACATCCAGCCCTCCCTCCATCTCTCTTTTCCTCTCTCCCTTTCTTCCTCCATCTAGTTGTCTCCATAGAACTTGTTTCAAGCCAGGGTCTGTGAACTGATGGAGGAATCAAGGCATTCTCTGTGCTCCCAGACCCTACACATAGTCCCTTCGATAGTTTATGACTCAGCAAACAAGACCACACAGGGTTTCTGGCCTGGCTTGGGGACCTGCAGATGCTGTCAGTGAGGCCAGTGGACTGGATCACAGCACGGACCCCGCATGCTCATGAAGCTCCTGGGGGAAGGCCAGCAGCCGCAGGTGTTCTCTGCTGGTCCATAGCTGGGTTTTCTCGAAAAGCAAACAGACCCGGCAATGGATGCTTCCCAGCAGACGGTCCTCGGGCTGATCACAGGCCAGCTCTCCTCATGTGGTGACGCTTCTGTCCATAAAGGTCCCCTGGTGGGTCTCTTGGGGGGGCTGAGGGAGACATGAGAAGCTGCCTGGTTGTTAGTGGGAGGGCCTCTTCGGGCAGGGCTGGGGCTGACCAGCGGCCTTTCTCTCCCTGCCTCCTGCCTCCACTTTACGCTCTTTGCACCAAAGATGGAGGAGGAAAGGTGTTCCTTTTGGGGTGTGTGTGTGTGTGTGTGTGTGTGAGCAGAGGCTGAGGTACGAGGGTAGAGATTCCCTGGTGGGGTTGGCCAGAAGACCCTCAGGCCCCAGCAGGTGTCAGTCACCCTGAACGGACAGTTTATGGTGTGTATTTGCTACGTAAGCATGGGTTTTCTCCGGCACGGAGGTCACCGCCGGGCAGTGGGCAGCATGGGCGTGGCAGTTCTCTGTGCCGGCCTGTGTTTGGGGAACTGGTGGGGGATGGTTGGGAAAAGGAAAGGCTGTGGGGTCCACTGGTCTGTCAGAAGGGGGAGGGTGGCTGGTGTCAGGAGAAATGCAGAGCGGGTGGGGGGGGGGGGCCCTGGGGATGGCGGCTTTATGAAAGCAGGAAAGTACATGTGGATGAGGCTGGGGAGGACTAGGGGACGTCTTTGGGGGGGTTCCAGAAGCCTCTAGTCAGAGCAGAATGGGGATCTGCCCCCCTCCCCCAGGCAGGTGGGCCATGAGAAGGAGTTCTGTAGCACCACCCCTTCCCCTCTGGCGACTGCTTCTGGGAAGACAGGCCTCAGACCCTAGCAGAGCTGTGTGAGGAGGGGACAGTCCTGGTGGGTACAGTCTTTGTGGAGGGCTGAGCGGGGGCGTTCACCCTTAAGAAGGAGTAAGCGTGGACTGACCACACAGGGCAGGCTTGCCTGAGGCGACCCCGGGCCACTGAGCTGCTCTGGGCCACGGGCTCTGGGCAGGTGGGGTGGAGGGCTCTGGAGGCTGCCATGCTGGAGGCCCAGGCACTGCCGTCGGAGACACTGAGAAGCTGACCCTTTCCTAGGGGTGACTCTGGGACATAGCTGCCTTCTCAAGTCCACTCTTTTCTGGAAAATGGGTGTTTACCCCGGTGTGTGTGTGTGTGTGTGTGTGTTCCCATGACCCCTGGGGAAGGCAGGTGAACTGGGGCATCTGGAAGCCCCCCTTCCCTGGTCACCAGACCACTGGTCCCAGTAACACTGCCGGCACCAAGCTTAGAAAAGCACCCAGGTTTATTGCATATCAATCGCAGGTATAAATTCCTCATAGCATTGGAAAGATTACATTTGGTATACAGTCCTATTCTACAGCATGGACCGCAGTCGGCGTCTCCTAGGCGACGGCCTCACGCAATGTCTCTAACGTGAGCAGGGCTGCCTCCGTCAGTCCGTCAGTGGGTCCGTCCCTGGGGGCGTCAGGAGGTGAGCCGTCCCCGCAGGCAGGCGGGCAGGCCGGGATCTCTGCCCCCCCCCGCCCGCCCGCCCGCTCTCAGGACCCGTGCCCACGTGGCTTCAGTAGCCCAGGACTTCTGGTCACCGGCAAAGACCCTCATCAGGTCAGCCGAATAAGTGCATCTACGGAGTTTTTCTTTTAATGAAACTTTCACAGACAGACACGATAATGACCGCTAAACAGTGCCATGCACAATCCACTTAGAAACAGAACAGAAGCAATTTACAACCAAGAGGGGACACGGGACAGATACCAGCCGCCTTCGCAATGAACGTCTTCTTTCTCGTCACGTCGGGTCCTTGGTTTTTTTTTTTTTCCTTTTGCCTTTTTCTTCGTTGTTTTTTAAAAAACATTATATGAAAAAGCAGACATTTACATTTGATTTCTCTTTGCCGCACTATACAGTTCCAAAAGGAAACGAAAACCAAAATAAAAATAAAGAATCCAAAAAAAGGAACCAGATCTGCACCCTCACCAGGGCCACCTCCGGAGGACAGGGACGACCCGGCGGGTTCCGCACTGTCGCCCGCGCGGAGAGACGCGGGATCCGCCGAGAGAGAGCCTCGGATGGGCGTGAGTCCTGGCGCCACACCGCTCCTGGAAACGCGAAGGGCGCGGAGAGGATCTTCGCAGCGTTGCTCATGTGGGAAACTCCAGCTGCCCTCTCCTTGGGACTCCACTTCCCCAGTATTTCCTATGGATCACTGTGCAGTGGGTGGGGGCCGAGGAGCTCTTCTTAGAGGAGTGGGAAGAGGGACTGTGGTTTTGGGTTTGGTACCTGGCTGACCACTGCTGACCAGAGGCCGCTGTGCCCTTGGGTTCCCCGCTGGCTCCAGGTGGCAGTGCAGGTAGGTACCCGCGCTCACCCCCACTCCCCACCCCACCCTTGTGTAGCCTGAGGGCTTGTGGGCAGGGGAACACCCTAGTGCTCCCAGACTTGGCGTCTAAAATACACGGTATGTAATCAGGCCGGTGCTTCCAGAAGGTGTGCTGGGGACGCAGTTGAGAGGCAGGGCAGGCAAGGGCCCAAGTTTGCAGGGTGCTCATTGGGCCAGCAAAGGCTGGGAGGGCGGGTCATCTCTCCAGCCAGATGTGTGCCCCCCCTCCCTACCCCTGTCCTTAGAAGCACACCCCAGGGCTGGCTGTCTTGGGAGAAGGAATGGTGGTGGGCAGTGAGGGAAATTGCTGGGGCCTCAACTGGTGGGCGAATGTGTCCAGCCTCAAGGAGTTTGCTTTGGGCAGTCATTGGGTGGGACAGAGGGAGCTGGGCCTTGGCGCACTTGTCTAGGGGAGACCCAGGGCACTGCCTGCCTACTCAGCATCCCAGTCCTGGCTCCTGGGCACAATGGATTTGTCCCCAGCAGGCTGCACATGCTGGGGCCTCTGAACCCTCCCCCTTGCACCCACTTCTCTCCAGGCTCAGGGTGGTGGTGGGGTGGAGGTGACAGCATCATCCGTGCTGGCTTCAGGCCCGCTGGTACCAGGAGGGCGACTCTCTGGGTGGTCTGGGTGATGCTGAGCTGTGGAGGCAGTATCTTGGGATACCAGACCCCAGAAGTGAGTGCTCTTTTGCCAGGGGGTCAGAGGACAGAACCTTCCCCATGTGACCTGCTAAGTGCTCAGACCCATGGGGCGACCTGGCAGAACCTCATCTCACCACCCTCATTTTCAGAGGGACAGAAATATGGGACTCAGGTGTCTGAAAGACGGTGGAGGAGATGCTGGGGAGTCCAAACTGGGGCAGGAGGTGGGGGGAGCCCATGGATACTCTGTCTCTAGCTGCTCGAGCCCCCAGCTGGAAGGGAGAGAACATGGCCAAAGCAAGCACCTGCCTTACTCTTGAACAGAACAAATTGTATCGTTGGGATTTACAGGAGTGTGTGTGTGTGTGTGTCTTAGGTTGGGTTTTGCAATAGGCCCAGATCAAAGGACTTGGACATTCCTGATGGGGAGGGCTGAGGGGGGTCTTGGGGAGGCGGGAAGTTAGAAAAGGCGTGTCTGTAAATCACCGTCCAAGAGGTGTGGCGGCCCCGCACCTGCTGCCAGGAACATGCGTCCAGTCCACCCTGATTGGGACTGGCCACTATGCCTGGCCGCTGCCTCCCCTGGCAGTTCCCTGATGCAGTCCCCCCTCCCCCTTACAGGAATGATTGGCTGGCCCGACCCTCGTCAGGGACACACACTGAGGGCACGCACCCCCAAATGGAGTGTACCACCACACTAGCTACAGCCAGCAGAGGTGGGGGGGGGGGCTTGCCCCGTCTGCAAACTATGGAAGCAGTAAAGAGAAGGCGCGTTGTGGTCCATGCAGGCGTGACTGGGAAGCACGTGGGACAGACACGTGATTGTCAGGGACTATGGGGGGGGGGAGCAGGACTCGCCGGGGATGCGGCGGGGGGCGGGGGTGTCATTTGGCACATCAACAGTCACCCCTGCCCTGGTTATTGATCACACAACACACAACCTTATCACACAGTTTTGGTCCTTCACTGGGTACTTATATTAACATCATTTCTTCACAATAAGGGTGTCTAATGCCAAAAAATACTGTTAAGGAGGAAATAAAATAGGAAAAGAAATGAATTAGAAAAAAAATTACAAGTTATATACAGATTAAGGGACATTCCATCGGGAAAACATTATTATTTCAAAGTTGGCCCCTATGGGAATAATTTAAAGCCCCTCCAAGGGGGGCAGGGTGGCATGGCCTTGTAGAGACGGAGCTGTCCTCTTCCCGTGGGTGGGGGGGGGCACATCTGGACACCTGCCTGGTGCCCAGAGCCTGGCCAAGTGCACAGGAGGCTGCTGGGAGCCGAGTCCTCATCTGAGATGCAGGCACAGGGAGGGCTTGGCATGGCTGGCATGGTTGGTTGCCTTCCCGCTGTCTGTCTGTCTGGGGTTGGCTGGGGTGCTAGGCTGAAGCCCCAGGCCCTGGCCAGCAGGTTCTTCTGAAGGTGGCCCCCCCCACACGGAGATGAGCTTGGGGGCTGCTGAGACACAACCCTGGGAAGGAAAGAGTCCAGTGGGGCTGCCCCTCTGAGCTGGGGACCAGGACCACCAGCTCCCGGCACCCCCAGACAATGGGGGTGGAGAGGTCTTGGATGGGGGTGGTGGCTTCGTCCGGAGATCTTGAGGACACAGATGAACCACGCCGCACTCTCCGGGCCCCAGCCTCCGACAGACCCAGGATGCCCCCTGGCCAAGCTGCTCTGGGATCTGGCCAGCGGAGATAGCCCCACGCCTTGCAGGCTCGGCCTCGGGGGGTCCCCGGGGGCCCCTTGGCTGGTACAAATGGCATCAGGGGTAGAAAATGTCTCTATTATCTACAGTATAAAGAGCGGCCCCCACCCGCACTGACCCGAGGCGGGCTCGGGTTTGCCAATGAGCGGAGACCTCCGAGCGACGCCAAATCACGGCTTAAAAAAACAAAACAAAACAAAACAAAAAACCCCAAACAATTTGCAAGTCATTTTCGATTTTGTAAAAAATACTGTCTTTTAAAACCACATGCGGAGAGGGATAAGGTTACCAAAAGGGGTGTTGGTGTAGTCTGCGTTATAAAATCAGTGGCGGGGTTGGCCTCTTTGGAGGGTCCGGGCTGGCCACGCCCTCTACCAGGAAACCCGCCATGCCCAGAAGCGGCCCCTGGGCCCCATCGGTGATTGGACGCCTCGCCTCCTCTGGGAGCGGGTCCCTGAGCTGGCCAGTGGGGTGTGCACCCCCTGACTCAGCAGTGCTTTTATGAAGAATCCTTGGAGGTGGGGTGAGGAGGTGTGGCCTCAGTTTTAGGGGCTTTGGGGCTCTGAGTTTTTATCGGAAAAGTTGGGGCTGCCCCACGGCGGGTGAGGGTCGACGCTGAGGGGTGGCCGGGTGCAGGTGATGGGGACTCCTTCGACTCTGGGCCGCCGGGCTTCCCGGAGACCCTTGCCTCCACTGTCCCCGGTGGGCAGCTGGGTCTTGTGCTGGGGCGCCGGGGGCTCTGTGGTCGCCTGGCTTGGGACTTGGAGCCCAGCGCCTCCCAGGTTTCTCAGAGGTGGTTGATGGGATTGAAGGCTCCGGCCTCCGCCGATGTGGCGCCTGCCATATTCAGCCAAGCATCCAGGGGGCTCTGGGAGGAGGTGTGGAGAGGGGCGTCTTCCGTGAGGGACAGCATCATTGCATAGGCCTGTGGGAGGGGCGGAGAGCACACGGGACAGATGAGCAGGGTGGCAGGACCTGGGGACCCCAACTGAGCCCTCCCGGCCCCTCCCAAGTGTTAGGCCTCCACTGGTCCAGGCTGGGCAGAGGGAGAGGGCATTGGTGGGAGGTGGGGGTGGGGTGAGGACCTCACCCTTGCAGCCACCACTCACTCTGCCCTGGTGCTCAGGTCAGCAAATCTTAGGCTTATCTTTGGGTGTGGACCTGGGCACTGGCAGGGGTCACTGCTGGGACCCTGTGTTACAGGGACTCAGAAGTCTGTGTGTGCCCACCAGGGGCCTGGCAAGGGCTGGGGGCTAGTTTTGAAAACTGTGATGGCCCCTGAAGTTTCTGTTGGGGAGACAGCACATGTCCCGGCCCCACTGAGCTGGCTGAGAGCACGGGAGAGCAGGGGCGCGTGCGTGTACACACACACACACACACACACACACACACTGCGAGAGGCTGCAGGCAGGCCAGGCTGGCCCTACAGGGCAGACACTGACAGAATTAGTAAAGACACAGACAGACAGACAAAGTTTCTTGGAGACAGGCAGAACTGTCCTTCCTGAGGGTGCGGGTGGGGGTGAGGTGCTCTCTCCACTGAGGGGTGGGACTGGAGAGGACCAGGCAACTCGGCAGCCGCCACCACTCCCCCTCAACACAGTGACCGTCTGCTGGGCAAGAGCCCTGGGGGGCATTCTGAGACCCCAGGGCTGGAAAGGGGACACCTGGTCCTGGAGTGTGGCTGGAGGCTGTCTCTCTTATGCCCAGGGGACGGCCCAGGGAAGGGCAAAGAGTCATTGCCGGGTTCCCTGTGCTATTCTGCTCTGAGCATCTGCTGGGGCCACGTGGACACCGCCCTCTCAGGTTCGGTGGGCAGGGTGTATTTGGAGTGGGCGTAGCAGGGGCGGGCGCTAGGCAGTCCTATCAGCAGGTGCCGTGGCTGGGTGTGGCCGAGGGTGGGCAGGCAGGGTTCTGGCGGGTACCTACCTGGCTCTTAACCTGCCTGTACAGACTCTGTTTCAGAGCCTCCGAGTCTAAGGTGGAATTAAGCACATCTTTCACTTCAAATGCTTCCTCAGCTGCCTTGCGGAGGTCCAGCCCCTTCCCAAAAGTCGGCATCGGCTCCAAAGTTAACAGGCCGCCTTCTTCCTCCGCCATACACCTGTACCAAGGACCGGGGGAGGGGGGGGGCCTGGGATCAGTGGGGCTGGCCACCGGCCGCCTCTCAGACACTGCTGGCCAGCTTTGGGACCACATGCATGCCCCGCGTTCCCCAAGTCGCATGCACAAGGAGACGGACACACAGACACATGGATAACTGGACACAACGCCACATGAAGCATGAGCAGGCGCAGGCGGACGGGCTGGGCAGGGGTGGGGGTGGGAGGGTGGGTACGTGCATGCGTGCTGCAGGGTCTCTGCCGGAGGGAAGCACCGGGCCTTAGTCCTGTTCCTTTCGAGGTGCCCGGGGGCAGCAGGGACCTGCCTCTCCAGGGGCCTCTGGGCTCTGGGGGATGGCAGTGTCACTGAGTGCAAGGCGTAGGCGGGGACAGTGGTCCAGCCTGTAGGACTTCCCACTGGGCTGCTTGCTCTGCTCTGGGCAGCCCGAGTAGCCAGTTGACCTGGCCTGGTGGGTGGGGGGTACAGCACACTGCCAGCCTGAGGTCCTGAGTCCACCCAGGAGACACAGTCCATCCAGGCCTCAAAAAGCCCCCTGGGGCTGGGGCATCGAGGGGCCCGACCCCTTCCCGTAGCCCAGCCTCACCCCGGCCTGTGTGTGTGTGTGTGTGTGTGTGTGTGTGTGCGCGCATGCGCACGCACCCAGGGTGGAAAGGCTTGCTGGGATGGGGGTGGGGAGGTATCGTGGCTGGGAAGTGAGGCAGCCTGGGGAACGGCCCCTCCCCGCAGGCTTGGCACGGGCTGGCACCCACCTTCGCGTGTGGCTAAGGCCCATGGCCAGTGGGGTGGGCGGCTCCTCGACCTCCTCTTCCCCGTAGGCGCCCTGCGGCTCAGGGGCGGGCGACGTGGCATCATCCTGGGACTTGCCTGCCAGGCTGTCCTCATCTTCCTCCTCCAGCTCCTCCTCTTCCTCCTCCTCCTCCACCTCCTCTGGCTTCTCGCCCACTAAGCCGGGGCCCGGGGCAGGGCTGTCCAGGTCCTGGATGTCAGCTCTGTAACCACACGGGTACTCAGAGGGATGCTCCAGGTCAGTGGGCTCCCCTGCCCCTCCGTGACCCTGAGGACGGCTGCCCCTCCTGTTGGTGGGAGCACGCCCTGGTGTGCCCCGGGCTGGCCTCTCTCCACCCCAGCCTCTGTCCCACTTTCTATGGGTTGGGGGTGACGGTGGCTGTGCTTCTTGAGTGAACAGAGGCAGGGCTGGGGTAAGGGTGGGGGTGGGGAAGAGAGAGCGGTCTGGTGGACCTGAGGGCAGGGGTGGAGACAGGGCCGGGTGGGGTAGGGGTGACGAGACAGGGCTGCTCTTGCTGTAGGCTCCACTGGGGCTGTCCAGGGCTCCTCACAGGCAGGCGTGTATGGGGCACAGGACCCCCCTCTTCAGCAGTCAGCTCAGGAGTGGGGGCGAGTCCCCCTTTTTTCAGGACCTGCTATTGGGGCTCATCCTCTGGCCCGTGCCTGCATCCTTCACGGCCAGGGAGAAAGAGGATGGACAGCAGGGGGGCTGGGCATCTCCAAGGAGAGGCAGCCAGCTGGGGGTGGGCCTCGCGCCTCCAGACCCTAAGCCTGCCTGTGCGCCCCAAGGCAAGATGCCCAGGCCATGTGGCTGCTACCACAGGGGGCATGGTGTGCACACAGGGGTTGGGGGGCAGGGTCCCTCAGCTCGGCGCTGTATCTGTGCTTCAACACAGCCCTGCAGAGATGTCAGCCCCTCGGTGCGGGCAGCGGGGGATCGTGAGTTGCCGCCGTGCTGACTCCATCAGAGGCTCCCCGGGAGGGTCCTGGCCTGCGTCGGTGGGCTCCTGGGGCTCTTTGACTTGTGGCGTCATTACTCCAGCCTCTGCTGAGGCGGCCTTCCCTCTGTCCTCATGTGTCTTCTCCTCTTGCACAAGGACATCACGCCCTAGGGATGAGGCCCCGTCTGACTCTGTGATGAGCTAACTGATGGTATCTCCCAGAAGTCTCTCCACAGCCAGGCTCACAACTGCCTTTTGGGGGACACCATTCACCCCATCAAGACGGCCCTCTAAAAGTCTGTCTCTGAGTTCTCGGGGCACTCCAGTGAGGAGCCGGGGCGGCGGAGGGGCGGGGCGAGGAATGCAAGGACTCAGGGGTAGGGTGGGGGGTGGCTTCAGGTGAGGTGGGGAGCTCTGTCTTCCAGTCTTTCCATGTGGGGTGCAGGGAGAGGCCCCCACGGCTCACAGTCACTATCTCATAGCAGGGCAGTGGGTCTCAGAGTCCCATCTTCCTGCCCTCTGCCCATGGGGAGGAAGTGTGTGTCCACAGCATGTTCCGGGGGAGGGGGAGGCCCAAGGGTTCTGTGTGGGACCGGCAGGCACAAAGCACACAGCGTCCCAGTTAGGGGGCTGGGCTGGAGGCAGGGCACCAGGGGCTGTGTGACCTGGGCAGCCTGCTGCTTCTGAATGAGACTCAAGCATCTGAGACCATCCCTGTCTCACCCACACCACTTTGTAAATAACAGGGCTGCTCTCAGGTCCAGCCACACTAGGGAGGCTCTGGACAAGGCCAGCTGGACATGAGGGCTCTCAGAGGACAGACCAGCCACCCCTGTCCTCACCTGTTCTGGGGTCCTCGGCTGCTTTATGCAGTCAGGCTCCTGAACTCAGAGCCCCTAAGGGGCTCTCCTTTGCCCAAGAAGAACTTCTTGGAGAGTTTGCGTTTTCTTTTCAGAACAAGGGGCCCCAGATGAAGGACAGCTGGGAGCTCCCTTGCTCTGTGAACCCCAACCCTGCTTTTTTAAACATGTGTACATGTGTACATATGGCTGGGTGTGTGCATGTATGTGTTTGCATGCATGAGCGCATCCATCTGTAGAAACAGACAAGCACGTGTGTATGCATGCCACAAGCATATGTGAGTGCACACGTGACTGTAC
>PVJH01031177.1:0-24145 GCA_004026705.1 Nesogale talazaci
AAGACCTTAGTATCCTCAGGCCTGGAATTGAACTCACCCAGTGTTAGGATAACCAGATGTATAAGATCAAGATAGCAGCATTTACCCAAGGACCCAAGAGGGTTAAGAGAGATGGAGACAAGAGATTCTGGGAGCAAATGGGATAAAATGATGACCCACTGAGGAGATTGAAGCGGACAAGTAGAACAAAGTATGTATCGATGGTTGAATGTAAAACTGGTGCTCTGCTCTATAAACCTCCACCTTTTACATCACAATAAAAATGTTCAAAAATACAGTAATAAATAAATAAGTTCTAAAAATGTTGCCATTTTCCTCTGTCAAAGCTTCTTATGAGAAGTCTTACATGTCATCTAGACCACACCCATACGCAATAAGTACAGAGTGAGAGTGCTTAGAAACTGATAGCAAATGGAGAGTGCCATTTGCTTATATTTTACAAAGGCAGAGTCTGCAATGGATTGAAAGAAGGAAAACAGAAAACAATGAAAAAGCTGTGCCCCTGCACAGAGTCCGTGAGGTCCTGACCTAAACTCTGCTCGTACTTAGACAATGGTTGCGAAGGGTTCAAATGTCCACTCTATCTTCTCAGATGTGCTCTTTTCAATCCATCTCACTCTCCCCCACTTCCTCCCCAGCTCATTTCCAATAATCAGGACACACACCGAGCTATGCATTTCCCAGACCTCCATGTCCATTGGCATAAAGTGTCTATAGGGAGAGACGGGTACTTTCTCCTCCCCCCCAAATATGCTCCTCATATTTTTACCACTGCCATCCTTTCTCCCTCAGCTGGAGGATTCAAGAGCACCCTGGGGAAAATGCAATGAAGGTCAAGAATTACGCTACCTCTCCTTGGCCTTGAGATAGCCTATCAGCATTGCTGGTCCTAACAACAAGAGACTCAAGGCTTCTCTAAGATTCCACGGGGCTCTGCTATCCATAGGCGTCAAGGCAACCAAGAACAGGGAGCACCAGGTCACCTTGGGAAACCAGATTTCATACCTCTCCAGCCAAGGGAGCAGAGGGAAGCAGCTGGAGTGAGTCCCAAGTTGCACAGGACCACGCTCCTACTTGGGATTCTTTATTGGAACCATGTAATCATCACACGGAGTGCAATTTAGTAGTAGTCTGGGTACAAGAAGTTAACAGGTGCCTGAATCAGATTGGAGCCCCTCCACAACTTCCAATCCACCAAGGGAAGGCCTTGATGCAGGGCTCGGAGTGCTCTGTCATCTCAGGGATGGACGCTCTCTAGGTCCCCCCCCCCTCCCCCACACACACACACACTCTGGTCCAGGCCTGCCCTCTGGGTTTCATCCTGTTGCCTCTCTCTAAATGTTGTTTCAGCCTTGCCTGCGTGTTGCAGCCTTGCATGTCTATCTCTGCAGCCCACAATCTACAGCTGGTCCCAAACTCAATGTCATTGAGTCACTTCTGACGCCACAGGGCGCAGAGGAGCGGCCCCTGTGGGTTTCAGGAGCTGTACATCTTAGAAACAGAAAGTCTCATCTTCCTCCTCTGGAATAGCTGGTGGGTTCAAACTGCCGACCTGTGATTCAGTAGCCCAGCTCATAACCCATGGTGCCACCAGGGCTCCTCACATCCTGAGAGGGTTCCTGGAAACTTCTGCCTGTCTCAGAGACGCAAGTGGAAAACAGACTGAGCCAGTGAAACTATACCAGAGAGGATGCTGGACTGACTGCTTTTTGTGTGAGCTATAGTTTATTATCATCATAATAAGTGATAATAGCGTAATAGAGTATTGTCTGTCCTAATCTTGTGAGTAGTCTCATTTCTACCTGGGGATATTGAATTCCTGAAGAGTAGATCTCAAATACTTCTTTTAAAAAATTATTGTTGTCCTAAACATTACATTTTAGATTTTTTTTCAAAGTAACATTTCATTGTGTTCTGGGTGGAAGTTTAAGTGCTCACTCAGGAATTTCTTTTTTTTTTTTTTTTTTTAGGAATTTCTATAAAACTTGTTCGGTGACATTGGACAAGTCACAAGTTACATTACTGACAGTGAATAAACCTTTCTCTTTCCATTCTGATTGGTCTTGTTTCCATTAGTTCAGCTGCCCGGTCTCCTGGCACTCACTTTTCTGTCACAGGGTAGCTGTTGAACCTTGGATTTCATATAGATGATTGTTAAGGTCACATCCAGCTGGATCCCATCTAAACTGCCTCCCCTGGGAAGGCAGAGACTAACTTTCTGGAGCAATGCTAGGTTAAAAGCAGACAGAAGGCCTCTGCTTACTCCATGCCCAGGTGCCTGGTGGTGCATGATAATCTACCCACTGCCATTCAGTCAATTCCAACGCAGAACCCGTGCAGGACAGAGCTGAACTGCTCCCTGCAGTTTCTGAGGCCGTCGATATGTCTGGGGGCAGACAGCCTCTCACAGGAAGTATCTGGGAGTGGATGACCCATCTGGCAATCACACGCTCAACCCTCTGAGCCACCAGGACTTCTGAAGAGCATGGGAACAAGCACTATTAAAAAAAGCAAACAGGACTTCTTCCAATAAGTGTACTGGATATAAACCCAAATAGTTACCTGTGAGTGACAAATTAGAACAATAGTGTTGACGGGGAACACTGAAAGTACCATGGACTGCCAAAAGAACAAACAAATCTCTCTTGGAAGAAGTATAGCCAGAAATCTCCTTAGAAGCAAGGATGGTGAGACTTCATCGTACGTACTTTGGGCACGTTGTCAGGAGGGACCAGTCCCTGGAGGACATCATGCTTGGTAAGGACAGGGCAAAAGAGGAAGGTGTTCAAGGGTATCGACCGACATAGTGGCCACAAGGATGGGTTCAAACATAAGAAAAGAGGTCAGGATGACTCAGGACGGGGCAGTGTTCCATTCTGTTCTCACTATGAGTCTGCATCAGCTCGACAGCACCTAACAATGCCATCACCAAAGTGGCACAAGGGGTTGGTGCTCCGCTTCAAACTGAATGGTGGGTGGTTTGAACCCACCCACGAAAGGAAGGCTTCATGATCTGCTTCTGTAAAGATTCCAAAAAACCAAGCCCGCTGCCGTCCACCGCTATCCAAGTCATAGCCACCCATATTGGCTCCCCAAGGCTGTCATTCTTTCCAAGAGAGCCTCATCTGTCTCCCAAGGAGGAACTGGTGAGTGTGAATGGAAACCTAGCAGCCAGCAGTCAGACAGGGACTCTCTATTCCCTCTGGAACAGTTCTACTCCACAAGGCATGAGGTTTCTGCGAGAAAGAATGGACTTGAAGACATGGGGTTTGGTTGAGTTGTTGGTCATGGGAAAACATAGCCACGGTCCTTAACCTCTCTCTCAAAACCCATCCTAGGAACCTTAACAACCACTTTACATGGCACCCTACCCCTAGCTGTGCTGGAGGAGAACTCGGAAGTCAGTCTCTTTTCCCTTGGTGGTTACTATGATATTCACCATCAGGCCTCGGGGATGCAGAGGATTCGGCATTGGACTCCTTAATTGCAAGGTCAGCAGACGCAGATGGAGCCTCCTGCTCCTGTAAAGATGGAGGTTCCCGGAACCTCCAAGGGCACTTCCACTCAAGGGCAAGGAGCTTGTTCGAGTGTGGAGTCACAGCCTGTTTCTCCAACCTGTGGACTTCTGAAAGGCTGTGTCCTGTTCTTCGGGCGTCCCCCGCACTGCACACCGTGGGGGCTCAGTCAATGTCTGCTGAATAGTTAATTAATGCTTTCGCCCAATATGGACTTCCTAGTGTGGGTGGTTACCAAGCTTAAAATATAATCCGAAAGGAGGCTCAAATATTTTTATGACAGCAAATTAGCAAATCACCTTTGGAAACCAGTAATTGTGGGCATTAAAAGCTCTTATTATCAAATAACTTTAAAGTAGAAATAAAGACGACTAAGACTACAAAATATTTCCAAAACAAAGGGAAGTATATGTTCCCTTTGAATCAGATTCAAAGACAAGATCTGAACTTGCGCTATTTCATGATTTTCTTGAAGACTAATCATTTTCGTGTTGGGGTGATTTTACTGAGACTTTCAAGGCATAATTTTACATGGCAGGCATGTGAAATGCAAAGAACCTAATTTCATCTCTGAATGATTCTAAACACTAATTCAGGAGGAATAATAATAATTTTTTGACATGTTAAAAATGTACTATAAAATTTAATGCTTATTGTTATGGCTAAAAATTTAAGAGAGGTTAATTATCAACACTAGAGAAGCCATTAGCAAATTCTTAATGTGGCGCTCCATTTTCACTTGTATTATAAGACACTGTTACTTAGCGCAGGCAGTCCTTAATGACAATACAGTATGTTCAATGCAAAGATTTCACAGACGTCAAGCGGACACAAGGACTAGAGGGCGGCTGTGCCCTAGTGATCAGGCATTCCCCGCAGATCACACAGGAAACTGGTTCAGCCTTAGGGAGAACCATGACAATTCTAGAAAAGTCTCAGGAAGTCAATTTATGGTAGCAAGAAAAATGGAATCATGATAATTAAATGCAACTCAGGGTCCTAAAATGGCCCAAAGTCCCCCTTAAACCCCTCCAAGGGGGGGGGGCATTTTAGGGCAGTTGGGAAAACCTGGTTCTAAAATGTATGTCAGATAATAGCACCGGGTCAAGATTAAATTTTGTGTAGGTTAGGTTATGGTTATGCTGAAGAATGCCCTTGTTCTTAGGATCTACGCTGTCGAGTTACTGGGGAGTTCTGAAAGGTCCAGTAACAAGTAAATAAGCGTGAGCCAGAGAACAGGCAAATGGGACACGGCAAGAACAATGGGAGAATTCAGGTAAAGGACGGACGGCAAGGTATTCACTGAGCTATTGTCACGCTTCTCTCTAACGTTGACCTTTTTCAAAACAACCTGATGGGGTAAAAAAAATTCACACAGATGGAAGCTATTATAGATTTTTTAGAAAGCCTACCACGTACAAATCTCAGAAGAGACATTCAACCATACTGAAGGATGAATAACAAGACTCTCTAAGGCTTTTTCTCAGAGAGGCTCAGGCTTTGTTTTAAATCTTGCTCCCTAGATGGGAACTGAGCACTAATATTTTTGAGAGCCTAGACACACCTTAGAGTTCTGGTGGCACAGGGGGTTAAGTGCTTGGCTGTGAACCCAAAGGTAGGGTGGTGAGAACCTAGCATAGAAGGAGGAGGCATTCTGTTGGGGGCTGTATAAAAACCACCCAACTTAACCCCGGCAGCCTGCTTGATCAAAGCTGCTTAGATCCCAAACTGAAAGAGAAGGGCACTAAGACAGCAAATAGTTGATCTACAGATTCACACAGGCAGAGGGGCCCTTAAATTCAAGTCCGTGTAACCCTGAGCCCTACGATCAGTCCCACATTCTCTGCAAGATGAGCTATGGCCCAAAAGACTCATCAAGTTTGTTGAGCTGCTCCTACAACTACAATTCATTTTTGTGCTTAGCAGGCCAACGTGTAACCCATTACACTACTAGGGCTTCTAGTACAATTCGTTTTTAATAAAAATTATGACGGTTAATGTTTCCATTTCTGTACTAGAAAGAGTAATCTTCCTGAACAGGAAGGCTCCTAAAAGTTTTGGTGAAAAAATAGATGCGTGTCCGTGTGTATGTATGCATATGCGTGTGTACACACATGTGAGGGGTGGGAGGTAGGGGGTAGGTGAGGAGAAGCAACAGGAAGAAAAGAGTCTCTGCTCACATGGCGACAAAGGAACTGTCAATCAAGGGAAAAGATTCAGGCACTTGTCTGTTTTTAATATTTCCTCTAAGCTTGACATTTTTAAAAATAAAATGTTGGGGCAGAAATTATCGGGGAGCTTATTCCCTCTAAGACTCTTAAGTCTGCTTCCGCAGTTTCTATAAAGGGCACACACCAAGTTCTAATGCTGAACCTCCCTTAATTTTCCCTCCTTATTTCCACCACTGCACACAATCATGTTTGATAGCTTGGGATAGTTTAGGATACAGTTTGATGCCTCACTGGTGAAAATGTAACCTCCCATCCCCCAGAGTTATTACAATCCACATGTTTTTAGTTTTTAAAATAGACTTTCCTTGAGATTACAAGCTCAGAAGGTTAAAGATGAGACCATTCCAATAGATCACATTTTCCAAATTCCTGTCTTTGTCTCTATAGGCTTGACTCACTAAATGATAAGGTTAAGATATCATACTAGGAACTGCTCACAAATTAAAAATAAAATGTAACCATGAAATCACTTTACTATGATCTAGCATAAGATGACTTTATAAAGCAAATTACTTATTTGAACTACATCAACAACAAAGAAGGTCTATTTGAAATGTTTCTTCTGTGATGTCAGCAAAAAGATATTCTGGTCACATTTACTTTTTTTTTTTCTGGCCACATTTAAAAGGAAGTTATTTTCTAACACCAAATAGAGTGGCACTTCATTTGTCCCCTGTTAGCAGAGAAGGGACTTTGTGTGTGTGTGTGTGTGTGTGTGTGTGTGTGTGTGGCATCACTGCCATGGTGGGAGTAGGAAGCCCAGCCTTGCTCCTGGAGAGCTGTTGCTGGATTTGAACCATCAACCCTGTGGGCCACAGTCCCACACACAACCACGAGGCCACCAGGGCTCAGTCAGAAGGGACTCTTTAGAAGTGAATTTTATACACACACAAGTTTTAATTCAATACACCCAAACCCAAACTCACTGCTGTTGCGTCAATTCTGAGTCACAGTGACCCTGCAGGACATACCAAACAGCCCTGGGGATTTCGGGATTGGAATCTTTCAAGCTAAGAAGCCGCATCTTTCTCCTGCAGAAAGGCTGGTGGTTGCTAACAGCTCACGCTGCTGTTTGCAGCCCAATCAGAAACCCTCCTCCCTCCCCAGGGCTCCTGACCCAGCTCACAAGACTCAAACTTACCTCCCTCACAGCATTGTCCCTAGAAACCCTCCTCATTGTGTCCCAGAGTCAAATGTAACCATTTGCTGATGTCTAGATCTGGTAGTGCTTCTGGTCTATCATTAAAAGTATGCACTAAGAAACCGTGGTCAATTTGAAACAGTAGAAATGTCAGAGTCATTATTAATTGACTCCTCTTCTAAGTAACCCTATTATAAAAAAGTTCTTCTCTCTGCATTTTGAGAGTTTTTTTTCTGCCCGTTATGAACACGTCCACCCCTCCCATATCTATGAAGCCATTTACCAAGTTTCACTGCTGTGCACTGGGGCTAGTAAACCGCACACCATGCTGTGGCAATTTCGACTCAGGGTCGACTCGGGATCACCTCAGAAAAGAATTGCCCCATGGGTGGGCAATCTTTATGAGAGCCCAGCCTTTCTTCTGTGAAGCCACGAGCTGGGCCTGAAGTACCAACACTGCGATTAGATGCCAACCACTTAGGGGGACCATTGAGTCACCAAGACCCGGCTGGCCCACTGCCATTAAATTGATTCACACTGTGCCCCTGTCCTTCTCAAGTTTCTGAGTCTGAAAGTCTCTAGAGGAGCAGAGAGCCTCATGGTGCAGAGTGGCTGGAGAGCAGGAATCCTCCACCAAGTGATGGGCTACCCCAGCCCTAACCCACAGTGCCCAGGGCTCTGTTGAGTCAAATACACAAACTGGGATGAACACCGCCACTCAAAAAGATACAAGGGCTGAGCCCCGGTGGTGTAGTGGTTGTGTGCAGGGCTGCGGCCCACTGGCTTGGTGGTTCAAATCCAGCAGCAGCTCTCCAGGAGCAAGGTTAGGCCTCCCACTCCCAGCAGAGGGCAGTGATGTCCCCCAAAAAAGAAAAATTAAAAAAAAAAAGATACAGTAGTCTCAGCGCACAGTGGGATTTTTACTTTAGTCATGAGGAGACCATTTTCAATTATTCCTCAGTCCTTGAGTATATATCACCTTGTATTTTCTGATAAAATGACATCAGGTGAATTATTACAGTATTCCAATAATTCTGTTCACATGCCCATATCCACTACTACCCTGATTTTTACAATGTTGACAAGAGCCAGGTACATCCACTGTAGAGTCAGGCTTACCTGAGGCACGCCTTGTGAATCGGTTGATGACCGGAGCTAAGAAAAAAAGAGTAACATGATTAGAGAAACATTTAATTTTCCCACCACCAGCCTACCTACCTTCACACCACCCTGAACACACATCCCATCTCATCTAATTTCCCCCAACTCTGGACTGGTGAATTATGTAGTAATTTAAATAGGAGAAACATAAGATGTGGAATAAAATATTATACATAAATGACAATGAAATGTTTACATTTATTAGCAATCAAAGAAATATAAATTAAAATCATTATTTCACCTGTTAACTTAATCCTTCCAAAGCAACTCAATAAATATTCCTAGGCATCCCGAATGGAAACGACTTAATAAGGAACAGTATAAATCAATGTTTCTGGAGAACAATTTCCTTAAAATTCGCCTCAAAAAAAAATTCACCTCAAATGCTATAGGAAGTTGGGGTCCTTTGTTTCAGTAATTTGACTCCTGGAATTAGGTATTACTTAGAAAGTTTTTTTTAAGGAAAACCATTTTTATCATTAATTAGATGAAGGCTTACAGAGTGGCTCATCAGTTTTACAACTAATAAGTCATAAGATTTGTTTCAACTCACCCCTGGCAGCCCTCGCAGGGAAGCAGCACTTATCCCATTTCCTCCTCCTGTTTCCCACTGTCATTCCACCCCCTTTCCTAATTCTCTGGACTTGCTCCCTGGGTAAAGGCTTCATCCTAAGACCAGCAGTTCAAAAATGCTAGCTGTTCCTTGGAAGAAAAATAAGACTTTCTGCTCCCGTCAAGGCGTACAGCCTCTGACAACAAATGTGTGCATGAGCAAATGTGGTGAAGTAAGTAGATGGTGCCCAGCTATCAAAAGTCTGGGGTCTTAAAGGCTTGGAAGTACACAAGCAGCCATCTCGCTCAGAAGCAATAAAGCACACCAACCTGTGCAATGATGAGGTATAGAAGGGATCCAGTCTCAGGCATCAAAGAACTAAAAATTATATCATGATAAATGAGAGGGAGTACAGTTTGGGCCCGAAGTCCATCACTGGTAAAGCAACAGCCCCTTATAGAGGGGTCACAGGGAGGAGACAAGCTAGTCAAAGTAGTGAGGCAACAATGAAATATGCAACTTTTCTCTAGTTCTTAAATGCTTCATCTCACCAACTCTCAGGATCCCAATTCTACTTTACAAATCCAGATAGGCCAGGGAATGTACACTGGAGTTGGTAACAGTGGTAATTCAGTACAGATGATCCATCAGGACCAGGGGTGAGAGTGGTGATGCCAGGAAGGTGGAGGGAAGGTGGAGTAGAAAGAGGGAACCTATTGCAGGGATCTACATATGACCTCCTCTCTGGGGTACAGACCATAGGGAAATGGGTGAAGGGAAACACTGGGTACTGTACGATGACAAAATAATGACAATTTATAAATTGTTAAGGGTTCATGGGGGAGAGGGAGTTGGGAGGAGGGGAAATATGGGGAGCTGGTACGGGGGTGGGGCCTAGGTAGGAGGATATTTCAAGAATGATAAGGGCAACAAATGTGCAAATGTAGTCTGCATATGATTGACATATGTATTGACTGTGATAGGAGTTGTATAGGCCCTCAATAAAATGATTTTTTTTTAATGTACAGCCTCAGAAACCCATGGGGGTAGTTGTACCCTGTCCTGTATGGTCACTGTGATTCAGACTTGATGGAAGTGAGGTTGGATTGAAGTTCATGATCTGTAATAGTAGATTATTCTAACACAGAAGTGACTTTCCCCTCCAGATCTGAAGGTTGCCTAAACCTGTAGTCTTACATGATCCCATTAGTCTATCTATCTCACCAGTAAGTCTGGGTTCCTTTTGCATTTCAATTATGTTCTCCATTTTTCTCCAGGACCTCCCAATGTGATCTTTCTTAAAGCAGTTGGTAGTGTAGTTGGGCACAATCTACTTCTGGTTTCAAGCTTGTGCAGATGGCAATTGTTTTTCTAATGTTGAACCATCTTGAATACCTGTTATGAATCCCACTTGGTCATTTTTATTTCTGTTTTGAATTTTATTGATTAGGATTTTGCTGAGAAATTTTGCATTTATGTTCATGAGGGATACTGATTTTTTTTACCTTGTTTTGGTCTCATGGTTAGGTTCATTTCATAAAATGAATTTTGGAGTTTTCCACCTTTTTCTATACTTTGGAATATTTTGAATAGACCTGGCATCACTTCTTCTCTTAATATATACTAGAGTTTACCAGTGAAGCTATCTGGGTCTGCGCTCTTTATGTTAAGAGTTTTCAAATGATCTGATCAATACCTTCTTTTGTTATGTGTCTACTCAAGTTTTCTACTGTAGCCAGTGTTAGTGTCTATAAGAGGTGTGTTTTTAGAAATGTGTCGAATTTCTTCTAGGTTTTCAAATCGGTTGGAGTAGTCCTTCATGCTGTTGTTGTCAAGTCAGTGCCAACCCTACTGACCCTGAGAGTGACCACAGAACGAAACACCACCTGGTCCTGCCACAGCCTCACAATTGTTAATGTGTGAGCCCACTGTTGAAGCCACTGTGTCAGACCATCTTGTTGGGGGTCTTCCTCCTTATTGATGCCACTCTACCAGGCATTACCTCCTTTCCCAGGGACTGGTTTCTCCTGAAAACAAGTCCAAAGTACATACTGAGACATCTTGTCATCCTTGCGTCTAAGCATTCTAGTTGGGCTTCTTCCACGACACATTTGTTAATTCTTTTGGCAGTCCTGATACGTTTAATCTTACCAGTATCACAATTCAAATGCACTGATTCTTCTACAGCCTCCCTTGACCAATGACCCCCTTTCCATCCTTCATAGCAGTTATCTTTTTTCACTTCAGTTGTTGTGTCACTCATTTTATTTATTTGTTATGTGCATTTTCTCCTTTTCTTTGTTAGATTTGTCTTTTCAAGAACTAACTCCTTGCCTTTTAATTCTTTTTATGTTCTCTTTTCTGTTTATTTCCTTTCTGCTTTAATCTTTATGACCTTTTCTCTTCTGGTGGCTGTAGTTCTATTTAAACACTTTCCCTAAGTGTTGGAGATTATGGGTAGAGGTGTTGATTCAGGTTCTTTCTTCTTTTTATTTGTGCACTTATTGTTATCAATTTCCCTCTGAGTCTTGCTTTAGCTGTGTCTCAAATGTTTTGATGTTATTATTTTCATTATTGGTTGATTCAAGACATTTTAAAATCTCATTTATTTCCTCTATCATCCAGTGGTCTTTAAACAGTGTGTTGTTCAATTTTCATGGCATATTCTTGGTATTCTCAGAATTGGTTTGGACAATTGTTGTTGTGTACTACTACCACCATCACAACTACCACCAGCAGCAGCACCACTCTCGCGGCCACCACTAGCCCACGAGTGACCCTGCTGCCTCCAGTGAAACACTGGTTGAATCATGTGAATGTGATTTACCTTCCTAACTTAACAAATCTGCATTGTAAGACTTAACCCTCTTCTTCCGGGCAGTTTTATGGAGAAAAAGCAAACAACTCAACATCTTTGCAAGTGCTTATAAACTACAAACTCCTATTTATATTGGAATTGATGTGTATTCCATGTGGGCTAATACTGCCCTTAAAAAAATTAACAGTCCTGATTCATGCTGTGACACAACTGAACTTTAAAAATATGATACAAAGAGAAATCAGTCAGAAAAAATAGACAAACATGATATGATCTGGTGATACGAACTATCTAAAATATGCAGTGGTACAGAAACAAGTTTATTAGTGGTTACAGGGCTCTGGTGTCTGGAGGAAGTGAAAGCTGAAAGGTTATTGATTTTGCACTTGAGCTTAGCCAAAAGGCCGAGAAGCGATAAAAGTTATTGATTTTGTTTGAAGCAATTAAGAACTTTTGGAAATGGATAGGGATGAAAGCAAAGCATAGGGGATATAATTTAACTGTTAGTGACTTACACAAAAATGGTTAAAGTGAAAAACTTTTTAGGAATATGTATATGGATGTGTGAAAATATACCTAGCAAAACACCCAACTGACAATTTTTAAAGGTTAAATTCAGTGACATTGGTTATGTTCTATGTACTGTGCTATCTCAATATGTTTTCCCAAATTATTTCACCATTATAACATAGACTCGCAGCTGCTCAAACTTCATATCTAATCTTTCCAGTTGCTGTGTCAATGTGCTCACAACTGACAGATAGTTCTTTAAAGGAGCATAAAACCCCAGGCAGACTTTTTGTGATAAGAGGCTAGCAATTGGTTTGTTTACAGATGGTTTCAAGGTAGACTTTTGGTTCCTGGTGTCCAGATCCTCCAAACTCAAAAATTCTGTATTGCATGAGAATTTTACACTCTATTGCACCTTTTTTTTTTTATCCCATCTGATCAAGATTCCTTCCTACAGAATCTTTGGTCAAAATGTTCAGGAATGGTCATCAAATGGCACTTTTATTATATATCTATATGATGACAATGAAGCATAAAAAACTTTATATGCAAACAGATTTTTAAAATGATTAATCAGATTTAATTTTCTCAGACTGGCTCTGTTTCTATCTTGAGAATTTCTTGTTCTTTGGATGTTTTGCAGCATGTAGATAGTCTCGCAGAAAAGTGTTTGTGTACCCTGAAAGTAAAATACACACAATGATCTTTGTCTCAGCTGTACAATTAGCTGAGGCAATTATTAGTCACCTCTTCTAGTAATAAACACTTTCTGAATCTGTTAACTGTCTAGATGTTTACACACATACCGTATAAAACTGAAGTCTTGGAGAATGTAGAGGCATAGAAAACTTACTACCTTCCCGAGGAAACAAGCAGAAAAGATTTAAGATTATACCAGTATTAAACCCTGAACAGTTTCAAGAGATAGAACCTAAGATCTTAGTGAATTCCCTTAGAAAAACACAGAAATATTTATGTTGGTTTGACTTTCTCCCAAAATTGACTGCAGGGGAATACTGAGTCTTGTGTTCCCATGAATTCTTCACACTTGTTTCACTAGAGAAGCTTTCCATTCCCAAACTATATTCCATTAGTTCAGTTTTAGCTCCTGTGCTCCCTAGAGACAGAGGTGTAACTAATTCAAGTCTTCTTTCATCGTGGAGTATCCTTATAAGAAAAATCCTCCATGACTCAAGGTCAACTGAATGAGCCTCTTTATCCCTTGCAATAACAACAGCCTCACTCCCCTGTTTCTCCCTTTGCCACTGGCCTCAGCGCCTGGTGCTGTGGAAGCACTTCAGCTCCTCACCTCTTCATGCTCAGAGCCAAAGAGTGTCTGACAGGTAAAACTAGACCCAGACTCCCTGCTGGTGAGTCCATTCAGACTCCTGATAACCTCCTATGTTACAGACAACGATGCTACGCTGAACACTGGGCAGAACAAGATGAAACGAGGTGCTTCTGCTTTGTCATAGTGTTACAAATAGCTTGAAGAACCACTAAAAGACGTACACTGGCATTCTTTTACTCATCAATCAAACTCTTAAAATATTATGGACACATTAAAACACCAAAGCAATGCAATATAATTATTAATCGGGGTGGGGGAGGGCAGGGGATGATACTTTTACTTCCTTTTGCTTAAAATAAACATGATTCTCTTCTTTTTAATTCGTAAGGGCTTTACCAACCTCCAAGGAACAGAAAATATATCATCGTTTCAGCTAGAACAGTCCTAAGGTGGCTGGGTATATAAAACTATATGATTTGACTTAATGTTAAAACAACATAAATGCAATCTGTTTCTTGATTCAGTAAACTCTCTTCTTCATCTACTTGATCAAATGCATGCAAAGGACAGGCTGATCTCTGTCCACCTTTCCAAGACCCTTTCAACAACATTGTTCTACTTCAATCTCTTCCGTTATTAGCACTACTTTAAAAAACCTAGTGTATTTTGTTTCTAGGCAGTTTCCCCCTTTCTAGACTGAAACCCAAGTAAGCACAGGCCCCTGCCTTGTATGTCTGCTCCACCAATGTATTCACTAGTAGCTAAAATACTCCCCAGTATATTACAGGGTCAACAAATGCCACCGAATGAATCATGCTAATGAAAAATTAATAGACTACAAGTGTTGCTTGCTACTTGAAAACTATTTGGAGACACGAAATCGTGATGTTTTGTATAAATAGGAAGTATGTGAAAGCTATAATTTAAAGTAATACATTGGTTGAAAACATAAAACAGCAGAGCTTGACTAATCTCTGGCTTTTAGTCCAAGTAGCAAAAAGGAATGCCATTTATGCTTCATCATATAAAATGTAACCTGGATTTAAGGGTCTACAAGAATACTGAAAATTTTCCACAAGATGATCACAGCAGTGTACTGTGGTACTTCCCAATTTAACATACGGAGAGGAAGATTTCAAGAGAATCCTTTTTTTAAAAAAATTGAGGTGTAACAAAGTAATTACAAAGAAGTGAAAGGCATCCAGCCTGGGAAAGGAAGAATTAAAACTGTCATTACCTGTGGGTAGCACAGTTACTTAATTTTAAGGACATAAGAAACCTATAAAGACTCCTCTATTAAGAACCTTAATTAGGCGGCAGGATGTTAAGATGAAGGCAACAGTGGATAAATATAGTAAGCTCGAGCATCTTGTCTTGCTTCCAATCTTAGGGGAAAGGCAGTCAGTATTTCACTATTACATATGGTGTAAACTGCAGATTAAAAAATCACTTTATTGCTGAGTCCCGGTGGCATAGTGGTTGTGCGTGGGACTGCGGTCTATTGGGATGGAGGTTCAATTCCGGCTCCCAGGAGCAAAGGCTGGGCCTCCTACTCCCACCACCTGAGGGCAGTGATGCCTAATTAAAAAAAAAAAATCACTTTATTGAGGGCTTATACAAATCTTATCACAATTCATACATCTACCCATTGTGTCAAACACACTCGTACATTTGTTGCCATCATTCTCAAAACATATGCTTTTCCCCCTAATGAAACCTTGATAATTTGTAAATTATTATTTTGTCATATCTTATACTATCTGACATCTCCCTTAACTCACTTTTCTGTTGTCCATCCCCCAGAGAGGGGGTTATATGTAGACCCTTGTTATCGGTTCCCCCTTTCTACTTCACCTTTCCTCCACTCTACCCATATCACTACTGGTCCTGAAGGGTTGGTTCATCTATCCTGGATTTCCTGTTTCTAATTCCTATCTGTACCAGTGTACATCCTGTGGTCTAGGTGGATTTGTAAGGTAGAATTGGGATCATGATAGTAGTCGGGGAGGAAGCGTTTAAGAACTAGAGGTAAGCTGTAAGCGTCATCATTGCTACACTGCACTCTAACTGGCTCATCTCCTCCCATGACCCTCTGTAAGGGGATGCCCAGTTGCCATCAGATGGGTTTTGGGTCTCTAATCTGCACTCCCCCTCATTCACAATGATAGGACTTTTTGTTCCTTAATGCTTGATACTTGATCCTGTTGACACCTCATGATCACACAGGCTAGTGTGCTTCTTCCAAATAGACCTTGTTGCTTCTGAGCTAGATGGCCACTTGTTTATCTTCAAGCCTTTAAATCCCTAGACACTATATCTTTTGATAGCCAGGCAGCATCAGCTTCCTTCATCGCATTTGCTTATGCACACATTTATCTTCATGCTCTTATGGGGAAGGTGAACACACAAGTGATAAGATTTTTTGTTCTTTGATGCCTGATACCATGTCCTCTAGGCACCTGGTGATCACACAGGCTGCTGTGTTTCTTCCATGTGGGCTTCTCAGCTAGATGGCCGCTGGTTAATTTTCAATCCTTTAAGAACCCAGATGCCGTATCTTTTATAGGCTGGCATGGTCAGCTTTCTTCACATTTGCTTATATGCCTGCTTTATCTTCAGCGATTCTGTCGGGAAGGTGAGCATCATGAAATGCCATAAACTACAGAATTTTAAAAAGTGATTTTTATCAGATTAAGGAAATTCCTTCACATCTCTGGCCGTTTTCTTACAAGCTTCTTATAAGCTTTTAAACCAAAGTGGGTGCTGAATCTTATCAGATGCATTTTATACAGCTACTGAGACCTTCTGACTTGATTCTTTTAGTGTGGTAAATAATAGAGGAGTTGGGTTTAAAATGTGAAACAGTTTGCATTTCTGGGATAAAACAAACTTGAACATATTTGAAATAGCAAATTTAAAGTCTACTAATTTCAATATCCGGCTATTTTAAAGGCTGATTTTTTGTCTTGATTATGGGTTTCGTTTCCCAACTTCTTTACATGTCTAGTAATTTTTATTATACACTGACAGTATTTATGATGGTTGATGAAAGTCTGGATTATGTCTGGATTTCTTTAACAGGTACTAAAGTTATGCTACCATGTTAACTTATTATCAAGGGCTTGGGTCGTTTTCAGTCTGTTACAGTAACTCTTTTCTTTTAGGGCATGCTCTTTTCCATAAAATTAGGATGTTCGTTATGACAGGCACTATCATCTGGATATTTTATTTTATTTTTTATTATTATTATTTATTTATTTATTTTTGGGCATCACTGCTCTCCGGTGGTGGGAGTAGAAGGCCCAGCCCCACTGCTGGAATTGAACCTCCGTCCCAGTGGGCCGCAGTCCCGCGTACAACCACTACGCCACCGGGGCTCAGCCCTATCATCTGGATATTTTAAATTGAAGCTAATTAAAATAAGCTTAAATGAAGCATTCATTCCATTCCTTGATCACTGAAGCCACATTTCAAGTGTCCACCAGCCACTTGTGGCTAGTGGTTACTGAATTGGGCAGCAAAGGTAAAAAATATTTCCATCATTTCACAAAGTTCCATGCAAAGCAATAAAACAAAACCATACAAACTCCCTTCTGTGCAGTCCAGTCTGAGTCACAGCAATAATTATTTAAAATAATTATTTCATTTTGGGGAGCTCTAAAATGCACTTCTACCTAACCTTGAGTGAAACAGGGCATCACAAAGCAAGTTGTAAAATATGTGATAATGAATGATAATGCAAGTGCCATTCAAAAGCAGCTGCACAGTACTGAATCATCCAGTTATAAAGCCAGGCATGCATTTGTTCAAAACTCAAGAATGATAAAGGTATAAAAATAACAAAAATAAACATCCAAATCCTTAAATAAAGAGAGTAGCTAAAAATGAGTCAACTACAAAACAGAAAGTTTCCATAAAATTAGATGTTGAAAGGCTTCAGTAAAATGATGAATAACAGTTAAGAAAAATCTACTGCCACGGAGTGGAGTCTATCTGAGAGCAAGCGTCCAGAGGAGAACAGAACTGTTGTCTCCAACAGCTTCCAATGGTGTGAATCAGAGGGAAGCGGACTGTCTGGCCTTTGCTTGGACAGAGCCATGGTGGCTTGAACCGGCAACCTTAGTTAGCAGCCAAATGTTTCATCTAGTCCCCACCCCAGTTCCCACAGGAACTAAGGGGGATATAAATGTAGTATCTATTAGAAATGTAACAGCACAATAATGTGAACAACTTTATGTTAACAAGTGGTAGAACTAAGATACATGAACGATTAGGACAAAATTTAGAAATTCCTCAAATGCATTATAAAAAAACCTGAATAAATGGAAACCACTGGTGACATTCCATCAGTCATCAAAAGTTTGCCACACAAATCTTTAGAGCAGGGCCTTTCAACCTGTTGATGAGAGTACAATCTGGTCCAACTGCGGTGGGAGCCCTACAAGCCTCTGCCGTGTGCACAGTGACCTTCCAATATCGGGGTCACCTCAAGGACTGTTCTGCTTTTGTCTTCATTATGAGTGAAGTTTTTCAAATGAACCTATAAGTATGTAATGTAGAGAACAGCAGTTCTCAAGCTTTTTGGCCTCAAAAACGCTTTATACTTATAAAGAATATTTATATGGCTCATGTCCATCAATATTTATTGTGTTAAATATTAAAATGGATAACTTAAAATTATTTACTTATAACTGATAAAGTAATTGCATGTTATTATAAATAACACATATTTTTATGGAAAATAACATTGTTTCACATTTTGGCAAAACCTGCATACTAGAAAACACTGGGTTCTCACATCAACCTCTGCATTCAATTCATTCTAACGTCATGTATCATGTAGCCTCAGGAAAACTCCACTGTGCACTTATGAAAGAATAAGAATACATTAGGCAAAAAATATCTTTGTGGTATTGTAACATTTTTCACCCTATGAGCAATCTGAAAAGGTTTCCAGGGCAGAATGCTTCAAAGAGGTCCAGACAACAATTTTTAAATTCTACTTGGAAAAACTCTAGCACATTTACATAGCAGACACACACATACATTTATGATAGGGCCATAATAACAAAACACTGGAAATGGCTCAAAGAAATTCATCACTGAGTGGATAAATTACTTGTACAAAGGTATACCGAACTGCCCACCACTTGAATGTCAGTTTGTGATACTATTGTGGGCTGTGGGTTGTGGGAAGACATGCCACCAGTATCTCAAATACCAGCTGCCTCACCCAAGGTGGGCAGATTTCTCTAAAGCAGCAGTTCTCAACCTGTGGGTCGCAACCCTTTTTGGGGTGCAATGACCCTTTCACAGGGGTTGCCCAATTCATAACACTAGAAAAATTACAGTTTATGAAGTAGCAATGAAAATAATTTTATGGTTGGGAGGGTCACCACAGCATTAGGAAGCTTGAGAACCACTGGTTAAAGCTTTCAAACTAACAGACCAGGAAATAGGAAAAGACAGTCTGAAAATTTAGCCATGGAAAACCTTATGAAAAGGTGCAGCACGGCAACAGGTAGAGTGTCAGATGAGGGAGGGGCCTGTTAGGTTGGGTTGGCAGGCATTCAAAATACGATTGGAAAAGCTATCTCCTCAAAGTAGAGTTGAGCTTAAGGACATGTGTGGTAGTTCATAATTTCATGTCAACTTGTTAAATAGGTTATTGATGCCTGTGTGAGCACTGGGGAGGATTCTGGGAATTCCTCTCTTCCTCCCTTGAGGCAGGATGCATACTCTGCTTCACGTTCTGTTGACAAGTCACAGAGAGTTATGCTGATGGCAGACAGAACCTTGGAGTTGGAGGATTCACATGAAGAGGGACACCAGGGCTGAGATGTTTCCACAAAACCTTTCACCCACTGGCCTGTGATCGTCCTGCTTTCTGCATCATTGCATGTGCTGTGTGAGTCTGTAGAATAATTTGTGGACAAGTATCGGGCATATGGGCTAATGTTGAACTTATGGGCTAATATTGAGCTTATTATGGACTTGACCTGGACTGGGCTGGGATGTTTTCTTAATACACAATTACTCTTGGATAAAACTCTCTCTTGTACACACATGAGTGTCTCTGGATTTGTTTCTCTAGTCAATCTGGTCTAACAAAACATGCATGAAGCAAAGGTTTGGGGACCTTCATTTGCTGATGTAACATGTGTCCCAATGAGAGGAAACAGCTGTAGTAACCACCAATTATTGGCTCATGAAATACACAAAGTATGTATCTAAGAAAATTGGAAGTTGTCAAAATAATATGGGATACCAAAAGATAGATATCCTATGCATTCATGAACTAAAATGAACAGACACCATACATTTCAACTCAATGATATGGTCTTCTACGCCACGAATGGCAAAATGAAGAGGAATGGTGTTACATTCATGAATTAATCCTTGTTGATGGATCCTTGCTTGATGTATGTCCTAGTCTTGCATAGTTACCTATATAGGGGAACTGGGATTGCTGGAACTATGACAATAATAATGGGATTGATGATTACTTGGGTACATGGAAAGAAAGGGCGGGGAAAAGGGAATCAACATCAATGTATAAGAAAAGGGGGAAAGCTACAAAATTGTGATAGTGACTGAACAGTCCTACTTAATAGGACAGAACCACTGAATTATATGAAATGTTAACTATATATCAATAAAAAAATTTAAGATTCTATTCTGAAGTAGTACTGTCCATGATATAACATCCACATGCCAATAAGAAAGACCAGTTAATATGACTACTATTCATATTTACATGAAAGTCACTAATGCCAAAGGTGAATAAAATTCTTTACCAACTTTTTTCTTTTTAAAATCATTTTATTGGGGCCTCATACATCACAATTCATACATCAATCCATTTTGCCAAGCATATTTGTACATTTGTTGCCATCATCAGTCTCAAAATATTTGCTTTCACACTTGAGTCCTTGGTATCAGCTCACTTTTTTCCTTCCCTCTCCACCCCCTCCCTCATGAACCCTTGATAATTTATAAATCATTATTATTTTGCCATATCCTACACTGTCCAATGTCTCCCTTCACCCACGCTTCTGTTGTTCATTCCTCAGTGAGGGGGTTATATGTAGATCCTTGTGATCAGTTCCCCCTTCCTACCCCGTTTTCCCCTTCTCTTCCTGGTATCACTACTCTCATTAATGATCCTGAGGGGTTCCTCAGTCCTGGATTCCCTGTTTTTCCAGTTCCTATCTGTACCAGTGTACATGCTCTGGTCTAGCTGGATTTGTATGGTAGAATTAGGATCGTGATAGCGGTGAGGAGGAAACATGAAAGGAGTAGAGGAAAGTTGGATATTTCCTTGGTGCTACACTGCACCCTGACTGCCTCATTTGCTCCCTGCAAACTTTCTTTAAGGGGATGTCCAATGGCCTACAGATGGGCTTTGGGTCTCCACTTCACACTCCCCCTCATTCACAATGACAGGCTTTTTTGTTCTTTGAGATCTCATACCTGATCCGATCGACAACTTGTGATCACACAGGTTGGTGAGTTTCTTCCATGTGGATTTTGTTGCTTCTCAGCTAGATGGCCGCTTGTCTATCTTCAAGCCTTCCGAGACCCCAGATGCTACATCTTTTGATAGCCGGGCACCATCAGCTTTCTTCACCATATTTCCTTATTCACCCGCTTTGTCTTTGGCAATCGTGTCGGGAAGGTGAGCATCATGGAATGCCAGTTTAATAGAACAACGTATTCTTGCATTGAGGGAGTACTTGAGTTGAAGCCCAATGTCCATCAGCTACCTTAATACTAAATCTATGTACATAGATCTATTTCCCCATCATCATAAATATATTTACATATGTACATGTACATATGCATATGGACTTCTATAAATGTCCTCTGCCTCCTTGTTCTTTGCTCTGTTTCCTTTTACTTTCCTCATGTCCCACTATCATGCTCAACCTTCACTTGAGTTTCAGTAATTCCTCTTGCTTACATTGCCCCTGATCAAGCTCTATCGGGCCTCCTACATCCTCCTTGCCATCGATTTTGGATCACTTGTTGTTCCCTTGTCTCTGAGCTTATTAGTACCCACTTACTTTGCCTTGCCTCCTCTCTCCCATGTCCCCCTAGAACCATTATTTTCTCCTCCAGATTGTTTATCCTACCTATCTTATCCAGATACATCTGCAGAGATAATATGCACAAAAAACAAGACAGCAAAACAAAGCAACAAAAGAAAACAAAATGACAACAATAACAAAAAAAGACAAAAAAAGAGAGAAAAGTATGTAAATAGTTGAAGGTCTGTTTGTTGACCTTTAGGAGTGTCTTCCCATTGAATCTGATGGGGTACTATGCCCTGGACTCCAAATGTATTTTTGGTATTCTCTCGGGACTTCCTTGTTGTGCTCCCCTTGCTATTCTGTTGCACAACCTTAGTGTCTTGCCTCGATGTGGTGTGGTGAGATCGGGCACAATTCCCGCACTGTATCCCCAATGTCCCCTGTAGAGCTATGGGTCAGTGAAGGATGTCGTGTCTCGGAGTGGGGCTGGCCATATGGTCCTCTGAGTGCATTGGCTGCTTTGAGCAGGGATATCATCCTCAAGGTTTGGTGGGCCAGGATGTGCTCCACTCTCTCTCTTCCCTCTTCATTTGCTTCTGTGTACTCTGATAAGACACGCGCCCTCTCCCTGAGTTGTAGCTTCAGTGCTGTCCTCTGAAGCAGATTATTTGGGGGGGGGGGCTGTCCATGTAGTTAGAATTGGGGCTGAACCCTGAACCCTCAGATGTCTCCAATATTTACCAACTTTTGCAGATTGAAATTAATCAAACATGCAATCAAGATGAATTAATCGTTATTGATAATTGGAACACAGAAGTTGGAACAAAGAAGCACTAATAGTTGAAAATATGTGGAAACAAATGACATGAGAAATAGCATAGTAGAATTTTGCAAGACCAGACTTAATCGAGAACTTTTTTCCCCCCAATAACATAAATACTATTGAATACATGTGGATCTTGTTGGATAGAATGCAGAAGAATCAAATCAACCACATTTGTGGGTAAAGACCATAGAGAAGCTCAACATCATCACCTAGAACAAGGCCAGAGGCCAGCCGTGAAGCAAACCATCAATTGCTCATATGCAAGTTCAAGTTGAAGCTAAAGAAAATTAAAATAATCCAAGAAAATTAAAATTAAAATAGTCAAGTAAAATAAAATAAAATTAAAACTAAGTATATTCTACCTAACTTCAGAGATCATTTAAAAAATAGATATGGTGAATTAAACACTAATGATTGAAGACCAGCTGAGTTATGGGATGAGATCAGATACCATACATAAAGAAACCAAAATCAAGGTAGGAAAGACCCAATGGATGGCAGAAGACACTCTGAAACTTGCTCTTGAATGTTGGGTTGAAGGTAACTAAAGCCAATTTGGGGTGGGGGGGGGGTGAGACAAAGTAAAAGACTTGAGTAGACTTCCAAAGTAAAAAAGCTTCCAAAAGTAAAAGAGCTGAGTAGACTTCCAAAGGCACGTTAAGAAAACAACAGATTATAATGAAATGTGCAAAGATCTGAAGTTAGAAAACCAAACGTTAGAACATGTTCAGCCCCTCTCAAACTATAAGAACTGAAGAAAAAACTCAAGGCTTAATTTGCAATATTACAGGATTGGACAGGTTATTGAACAACGGGAAGCATACTTTTTTTTTGTAATTGAAGGAATACATAGTCAGTGTACCAACCAGAAGTTATCAGTGTTTAACTAGATCAGGTAGAACTTATCAGGTAGTAACACATCACAAACCAATGGTATTGGAAGAAGAAATCCACAAGAGGCACTGTCAGAAAATAAGAATTGATGGAATACAATTGGGTGATTTTAATAAACAGATGCAATGCTGGAAAAGTGATCAATTATCCAGACCAAGAAATTTGGAAGATAGCTACCTGGCTAACAGATTGGAAGAGATCCAAAGAAAATGCAGAATTTTTGAAGAATATTATTAATATCCCACATATTAATAAGTAAGCATTTTAAGATGATTTTTTAAAAAGTGTCCCAAAAATCCAGCAACAGGGAACTGCCAGAAATTCAAACACAGAAGAGGTTATGGAAGGAGGGATATCATTGCTGATGACAGATCTTGACTGCAGACATGGAACACCTGAAAGAAGTTTACCTGCCTGTGTTTTATTGATTATCCTGTATGGATTGCATTGCAAAGAATAGGAATGACAGAACACTTAATTGCGCCCATACTGAACCTATACTTAGTCCAATAGACTATAGTTCAAACAGAACAAGTTGTGGCGGTCATGTATTTGTGATGTCAATTTCATGATTGGGATGTAGGGGTGGAGTCTAGCCTGTTAATCTGGAGATAGCCATTGAGTAGCCAATGAGGCCTCTGTGTGGGCATGGCTTTCTCTTGAGAATTCTGGGAAGTCTCGCAGTATTTCCTAATTGAAGAAGAGAAACTTGACTCTCAGTCTCTGGGAGTCAGTCTCCGAGATGACGCACTACTGACAAGAAAAGATGGCAGTGTCCAAGGAACTGGAGTAGCCAGAGAAGAAGTCACACGGCCTTACCCTGATGGAACCAGACCTCTGAAGCCAAAAAGACAGAGAGACCCCTGAGATGTTTCTATCACCAATGGACCCTGAGCCCTGGAAACGAGGAGCCATGAGGGTACCCCTGCTGGCAACCAGGACTCTGCACCCACTGGCCTGTGACTTCGTTAGTTGGAAGGAGACATTATAGTATCTGGTAGACTGGTATCTGACATATGGGCTAATATCAGGCTTATGACTTTGAACTGGACTGGGTTGGGATGCTTTCTCAATGTTCCATTCCTCTTGTATATAAACCTTTACCTTATCCCTATGTGTTTCTATGAATTTGTTTCTCTAATCAACCCAGACTAACGTACAAGGGGATAATG
>PVJH01031178.1:0-23990 GCA_004026705.1 Nesogale talazaci
GTTCTAGAACAGACAGGCTCCTCTCAGGGGAGAGAAGTCAGACCTGGATCAGGGAGGTTGCAAGGGGGTGGGAGATGGACCCGGAGCGAGGGAGCTCTCCTGGGATGAGGGCACTGTTGTGTGCCTTCTTTGGGAGGGCGCTCCTGCCCGTATACACGTGTCTGATAGGTCGACGCCCTCCACTTTAAATCGCCGAATTTCATTTTCCATAGATGCTACCTCCCTATCTGGTTAAATCATTAAAACATATATATCCTCCCTGCCGTCCCAGCTACTCGACTTCCCCATCCAGAGACCAGTGTGCGTGTGCATGTGCGTGTGCGTGTGTGTGTGTGTGTGTGTGTGTGTGTGGAGAGGGACACGTTCTCTCTCGGAGCCTCTGCGGGCAGTTTGGGAAGGCAGGACAGTGCAGGACCAGGCCGTGTTTCCTTCTGTTGCCCGTCACGTCGCTATCGTCTGGGCCTGGCTCAGCAGCCCTCCCGCAGGAAGGACAATAGGTGTGGTCGGGTTGCTTACAGGGGACAGCTATCTGCAGTGGCCACCAGCAGGCGCAGCACTGGGTCGGTGGCAAGGAGCCCTGGTGGCGTGGCAGGTGACGTCCTGGGCTGCAGCTTGAGTCCACCGGTGTCTGCGGGAGAGAAGGAGGAAGCCGTCTGCTCTGTACAGAGTTCCGCCCTGGGAACCCGGGGACACGGGTGTCGCTGTGGATTGGCCTGGAATCCACGGCAGCGAGTGCCATGGGCCACTTGACACTGCTTTTCCATCTGAGCCGTTTGCCCCATGCCAGTCCCCAGGCCACAGTCACCTACGGCTCCCCGGCTGATGGGTGCTGTCCTCACTGGCTGTCCCCAGTCCCCTGTGATGATGAGTGAGTGCTGCTCCCCACAGGTGGCTGGGTGCCCGCGGGACGGATCCCAAGACGTGAAAGGCAGCGTGCCTTCAGGTTTGGGGTAAGGTTTCTGTTTCCAGATTGCTCCTCGCGGAGGTTCCGTGGGTGTGCGGAGCCCTGGGGGCACAGTGGGTGGCGCTGCATTGGGCTGAGCTCTGCGGTCCTCGGGGTTGACAGTTGGAACCACCAGCAGCTCCGAGTGCTGTCTGCTCCGCTAAACTGCTCCGGCCTCGGACTCCCACAGGGGCGCCGGGAGTCAGCCCTGACTCAGTGATGGCCGCGAGTGTCGTGGATCTTTGATGCCTCCAGCAGAGGAGAAGCACCTACTGTGCAGAGGGTGCTGCAGGAGGGTCACAGGGAGGCCGGCGTCGGGGACAGCACAGAGTACATCCCAGAAGAGCGTGGCAGGGCCAGGGAACCAGGGTGTCACATCCCGAGGAGGAGGGGAAGGCGCTGGGTGGCTTGGCCTCAGGGCAGGGGCTGAGGGAGAGAGGTTAGGGTATGGACATGGGGAAGGAGGGGGGGGGGTCGGTGTATGGACATGGGGAGGGAAGGGGTTAGTGCATAGGTGTGGGGAGGGAGCAGGGGTTAGGGTATGACTGTGGGGAAGGGGTTTTGGTTATAGATGTGGGGAGGGAGCAGGGTTAGTGTAAGAGCTCTGAGAAGCCTCCACCTGAGCTGGGTCTCAATGGGGCCTGGGGTGGCCTGTGATCAGCAGGTGGGGTGAGGGGTGGTCCCTGCTGGCCCAGGTGAAGAGGCAGTTGCGTCTGGCTGCCTCCGACTCAGGCCTCCCGTCTCATGAGGCGCTCCGTGCTATGTGAGGTTCCTGAGGCAAAGCACCAGACCTTTCTTCTGCGGCACCTCTGGGCGGGCTAGACCCTCCAGCCCTTCAGTGAGCCCAGAGTGCGTTTGCCATCTGAGCAGCAGGAATGAAGGGGGATGCGTGGCAGTGGCAGAGAAGACAGGGGACCCCTGGCCTGAGGCCCTTCTGGAGGGGAGGAAGGGTCTTACTGGAGCTTACTGGGAGGCAACAGACTCCCCCAGAAACTGGCCTTCAGGGAGCTGCAGCTTGGGAACTTGCATGTGGGGGGTGGAGAGCAAGTGCAAAATCTAAGACATGAAGGAAAATATTGGTAGATCTGACCCCCAAAATACTTGACACACACCCCTTCTGTTCTCTTTCTTACACACACACACACACACACACACACACACACACACTCACGCTTATATGAACTGGCAAGCCCCAGGGAGGAAATGCTCAACACAATAGCATTTAGAAACATGCTGAATCTCATTAGAGACAAGCAGATACAAAGAGGCCCCATCAGCCTTAGGCCAAACACAGCCCCTGGGGACCTTTGGCCAAGGCCTTGGTCGTCACAGTTGGCTGTGGGGCGGGACACACTGGTAGAGTCTAGGGGATAGAGACTGGGGACACTGCTGACCGCTTGCGGGGCACCGTGGCTGGGGTGGGCCTCCAGACAAAGGATGACCAGCCCCAAGTGTCACCCACACGAGGTTGGGACCTGCACCCCTTCCCACTTCTGGACTGGAGGACGCCGGATGAGAGGCCCCAATCACTCACTGACGTCACCTGGTTTAGTCGGATTTGTGAGGCAGAATTGGAAGCAGGATAATAGGGGGAAGGAAGCATTTAATAACTAGAAGGAGGTTGTATGTTTCAGCCTTGCTATACTGTACCCTGACTGGCCTGTCTCCTTGTCTCCTCCCTACAACCCTTCTATAAGGGGATGTCCAGTTGCCTATAGATGGACTTTGGTCCCCACTCCTCCTCATTCACAATGATGGTCTTTTTGTTCTTTGACGCTTGATACCTGATCCCTTCGACACCGCGTGGTCACACAGGCTGATGTGCTTCTCCCATATGGGCTTTGTTGCTTCTGAGCTAGATGGATGCTTCTTTATCTTCAAGGGCTGTACATTTGTATGGTGCAGACTGCCTCTTTTCTCTCCCTCAAAGAGGCTGGTGGGTTTGAACTGCAGATCTTGTGGTCAGCAGTCCAGTGTTTACACTGTCCACGGGGCTCCCTCCTGATGACAGTGTGTCCCATGATAGCCAGCCACTTCCAGGACAAGACTAAGATGAGTTTAAGTCTATCTCTCCCTGCAGAGACATCAACACTTCATCCTCTAGACCAGTGGTTCTCGGCCTTCCTCATGACGCCACCCTTTCATACAGTTCCTCATGTTGTGAGGACTCCCCAATCATAAAATTATGTTTGCTGCTATGTCATTTTGCAATTGTTATGAATCGGGCGATCCCTGTGAAAGGGTCATTTGACCCCCAAAGGGGTCACGATCCACAGGTTGAGAGCCTCTGCCCTAGACCTCAGTGTCCCGGTTCATAGATAGGCACGGTTGCAGCACCCATTAGAGACGTGCTGGGGGAGAGATTGAGGCTGGGTGAGCAGCCCTCTACTGGGACAGCACCCAGGAAGGGGGGCCTACTTAGTGGGTGTGCCGGCCCGACTCCCGTCGATGTAAGAATGACCTGAGTCCGTTCTGAGAGCAATGGGCCATGGAGGTGTTAGTCGGCATCACCATGGTGACGTTTTGGACAGACAGATGCCTTTGGTGGGACCCCAAACCCCACCTCACTGCCACGGGGTCGATTCCAAGTCTCAGCGCCTGAGAGGACCAGAGGGGTGAGCAGGCCTGCCTCTGTGGGTGCCGAGAGGGTCCATCTTGTCGGGGGAGTAGAAAGCCTCGTCTTTCTCTCTCGGAGCGGCTGGTGGTTTGCAACTGCTGGCCTTGTCATTGACAGCCCAAGGAGTAGCCACCACACCACCCAGGCTCCTCTTGGTGGGAACAGGGATTGTGTGGCCCCTCCCCTTCCTCCCACAAAGCCAGGGGGAGGAGGGGCTTTTGTGGACCTGCTGGCTTCCCCTGTTTGCCCTGCTCACACCTTGACCCCTGGGTCCATCTGCGGCAGCCGGAGACCAGGGCAGGGGTATTGTGGGGAGGGCATTCAGAAGTGCTTCCTCCCCAGCCCCTGCCCCCTGAGTGATTTTCAGAGGCCCAGCTTTCATCGCTGGGCTCCCACCTTCTCATTTGCCCTGCTCCTCCAATGAGCTACATGCTAGTCTTGTCCCGTGACCCCTGGCTGGCCCGGCGGGGGCTGGTGGGAGTTGGAGGTGGTGACCTGGGCAGAGAGGGGCCGTGGCAATTAAACCACTCTCTGGAGGCTTCACAGATCTCCCTGAGTCATCTTTCCGCCATCAACCTCTCCCCCTCCCCTCCCCCCAGAAGGGAGTGAGGCTATAAAAAACGTTTTTTTGTTTTGTTTTAAGCATGTCATTGGGGGCTCGTATAACTCTTATCACTATCCACCCGTCCATCCATTGTAGGCCAAGCACATTTGTACGTTTGTCGCCCGCATCATTCTCAAAACATTTGCTTTCTACCTTTATGTTTGTTTGTCTGTTTGTTTTTTAAAGAGGAAAGTTCCTCCTCTGATCCCAGGATCACCCAGAAAAGCAATTTTCTGCATCGGAGAACACGCAGTGTCAGCGTGCCAGCTTGATTACTGTGCAGCCCGTGACCCCGTCACCAGCCTCTCTGGGCCCCAGTTCCTCTGCCCTCAAGTGAGCCTTTTCACTGTCCAGATCAGGGAGGAAGCCCGTGCCCCGCAGAGCGTCTGTACAGCCCGAGAGGTCGCCGTGTGCGGTCGGACAGCGTGTCCTCCCTGCGTCTCATTCTGAACATTTTCCTGTACAACGGGTTCATGAGCATCTGCTTCGCAGCCCGTACAACGTGAACGCCCCGTCCTGTGAGGACGAGTTAAGGGACGCCATCATCTCCCCAATCGATTTCGGAACCTTTCCTCCTCGTACTCATCGTTGGGAGATGCTTGCTTATTTCAATAACTATTCCTTAAAACCTTGTGACGGTTACTCACTGGCCTACGACCCCCAGTTCAACACCGCCAGTCATCCCTCGGGAGAGAGATGGGGCCGTCTACGCTTGTGAACACTTACAGGCTGAGACACCCACCGGGGCAGTTCTGCCCTGTCCCGTGGGGCTGCCATGAGCCGGCGTGGACTCGGTGGCAGTGACTTTGGTTTTGGTGGTGGCTGTGTGGACTCCTGTGGCTGGGCCATGAGCTATTTGCCTTTCCAAACCCTGGGCCGGGTGCGGGTGCACCTCAGAGGTGCAGGCTGTGAGAGACACCCGGGTGCTGGGAAGTCTGAGAGAAGGTCCACCTGTCTGCTCACACCAGCCAGCATTTCCCCTGGGTGGGCAGAGGCCCGGAGCTGTGTTCCGGGGTAACCCAGGGGTGGGTTCTCCTGGGTCTCTCCCTCAGTGCCTCGCTTTCCAAACTTGGACGGGATGCCCCACCTGCCTGCATCCTGGGCGAGTGTTGGGACGTCTCAATCCCCCTGCCGGGGCTTTCTGTTCATCGGGCTCTCTGTCCGCTGGCTTCTTGTCTGCAGAGACACTGCAGGTGGCAGGACCTAGCTGGTGGGCTCACGGGAGGGGCTCCCGCCAGCTCTCCTGCGTCCCAGTTTCAGTTCTGCCTGTGAGGCTCCTTCCACGTGGGGCTCCACGTGGGCCTCGAGTTTGGGCCAGTGCACCTGGCACGCAGCTACCACCTGCCCGTCGGCCAGTGAGAGTTTTGGGTTGCTTGGGTTTCTGCAGGAGCTGCCAGCCTAAGAGGGAGGAGGAAGAAAGGCCTGGTGATCTGCTGATCCGAGGGACTCCCATGGTTTGATCCACAGCTCTTGTGTGGAGGGGGGAGGGGTGCAGGCAGGGCAGCATTTGTTCCGCGTGCGTGGGGTCCCGGTGATCGAGGGACTGGGTGGGATTCGGGGTGCACAATTCTGACTGGCATGTGCCCTTGGAGCGGTCCCCCTGCCCCCTCCAGGATGCACACACAGAGAGCAGCTTGCTCAAAGGACGCCTCCCTGCTTAGACTTAAGCTGGTACTCCCCGTCCTGGGTTATTTTGCCATTTCCTCTCATGAGACAAGAAAAGCAATTCTGGAGACTCTTGTAAGCAAACAAAGGCCTGGCTGGCACTGGAGCGGAGGAGAACGAGCCCTAAGTGAGGGATTCAGGCCCCAGAGCCGCCCAGCCCTGAGCCCACGACTTAAATTTAGAAGCCTCACCTCCAAATGAGGTGAAATTGCAGGCTCCCCGTGGCGGCGGGAGGAGCCGCAGGTCAGACTGGGTCAGAGTGAGCAGGGCAGATTTAGCGAGATTTGGCGGGGGTGGGCTCGGCTTCCTTCGGGGAAGAGGGCCGAGCAGCGCTGGGTCTTCAGGGACAGCTGGCTGTCCCCTCCGTGCTCTCCGACTGACTCAAGCAGCAGGTCTGGGGGAGTGCTGTCCTCGGCTCTGGCGGAGCAGCCTGCAGAGGACCATCTGCCACAGAAGGTTTGGGGACTGCACGACTGCCCCTCCCTCCTCTGCCCAGGGCTCCTGGGCTGGCCAGCCTGGTCCTTCAAGGGTCAGCCGCTTAGGGCTGCCCAGAGCCCCTGTGCTTCTCTGCACAGCCATTTCCTAGATCTGCCCAGCCAAGAACTAAGTCCTTTCCGTTTGGGGGTGGGACAGGCAGCCTTTTGAGATCCTTCTCCTGGGTCCCATGTGGTCAGTGCCCCCGCTAACCAGCGATTAACCGTGGGAACACTGGCCATGGTCCCAGGTTATGCATTCACCAGGTTTTGGAGCTGCCACTGAAGGGCACCTGATGGGAAGGTCCCCCCAGAAACCCAATGTCGGCCAGGAAGGGCCACTGCCTACAGGGGCAGGTGGCCAGGTGGGCTCCCACACCCTGATGCCTGCAGGGCACAGCTTGACCTTTCACCTCAGCCTCCCCCACGGAGGGCTGCCTGTCTAGTTTGGCAAGTCCCTCCACAATCCTCTTTCGGAGAGGTTCCCCCACCCCAGTCTGGGTCTGGCTCCGGGCGCGCGTGCTGTGCTGTCTATGTGATATGTGGTGTGTGTGTGTGTGCTATGTGGTATCTGTGTGTGTGTCGTGTATGCTGTGTGGTGTCTGTGTGTGTGTGGTAGGGAGTGTGCTTTGTGGTGTCTGTGTGTGTGTGGTAGGATGTGTGATGTGTAGTGTCTGTGTGTGTCTTGTGTGTGTCTTGTGTGGTGGCTATGTGTGTGTTGTGTGTGTGCTGTATGGTGTCTGTGTGTGTGCTGTCTATGTGTCTGTGTGTGCTGTGTGGTATCTCTGTGTGTGCTGTGTGGCGTCTGTGTGTGTGTGTGTGCTGTGTGAGCTGTGTGGTGTCTATGTGTCTGTGTGTGTGCCATGTGGTGTCTCTGTGTGTGCGTGCTGTATGGTGTCTGTGTGTGTGCTGTGTGGTGTCTCTGTGTGTGTGCTGTGTGGGATCTATGTGTCTGTATGTGTTCTGTGTGGTGTCTCTGTGTCTGTGTGTGTGCGGTGTGTGTGGTGTGTCTGTGTGTGTGCTGTGTGTGTGGTGTGATGTCTGTGTGTGTGTGTGGTGTATGCCCATCCTCCTGGTACGACATCTGGGAAGGCAAGTGCAGTCTAGTGTCCCTGGACCAGCCTTGAGGGGCAACATGCCTAGTTCTGGAATTTTCTACCTGTGGGACAGGGTGCGTCCTTTCCTTTCTCTGAGGCTCAGTTTCTCTTTCTACAGAGTGGGGCCCCTCTGCCTCGGGGTCAGGAGAGCCCGTGGCTGTGGTTTCTGTGAGGGTGTGTCTGTCGGAGCACAGCCACGCTCCCCGCACCCACAGTCCCCGCACTCACGCTCCCAGCACCCAAGGGGAGCTGGGGGAGGGCCTGGTGGCCTTCTGATGATGGTTCTGGGAACGATGAGGGAGAGTATCTTGGACTGCCAAGAGAACCCCAGACTCGTCTTGGAAGAAGGACAGTCCGGGAGCTCCTTAGAGGCAAGAACAGCGAGACATTGTCTCACGTCCTGTGGACGTGTGCTCAGCAAAGTTCAGTGGGACTCTGGAGAGGGACATCCTGGCTGGCTCAGTGGAGGGGCAGCGAAAGGAGGGGCAGCCATCGGCAGGGTAAGTGGGCTCTGACAGAAGAACAGGTGTGGGAACGCTGACGGGCCAGGCAGGGTCTGGTATGTGCACAGGGTTGCTGCAATGGGCACCAACCACAGCACCCATGGCAGAGGCCCTGGCAGAGCTTGCTGACCCCTGCCTGGGTGTCCAACCCGGGGCGGTTACAGTCTTCACTGCTGCAGAGCCTGTCTCCCAGCCCCCAGGCCTCTGGGACAGCCTGGGGAAGCCCTGGAAGGCTTCCTGGGGGAGGTGGCCCCAGTCTGGATGGGAGATCAGGGTGACCCAAGATGTCAGCGTTGGTATGGCAGCTGCTGTGGGGCAAAAAGCCAGACTTCGGTGGGAAAACAAAGCTCCCAGAGCCAGTCTTTGTACACACCCCCAGGACCCTCGTTCCTGCCCTGAGAAGCCAGCTGGGTGTCTTGGCATGGAGGAGAAGACAGTGGGGGTGACTGACCTGCTCTGGGGGCTCAGGATGAGGTGCTTAGGGGAGACCGGATGGAAATGGCAGAGGTAGAACCTTTGGGAGAGGCCATCACCCTCTGGATCGGTGGTAGCCAAGCAGACAGCTGAAAGCTGCAGTGCTGGTTTGGAGGTGCAGAACGGGCCATGCTGGAGGCCGGGTGGGTGGCGCAGCTGCTGCACCAAGCAGTTAGACAGCTCCTTTGAAAGTGAAGCCTGGCTGGGGGCTGGGAGCTTCGAACTGCTGACTTTACGCGTCTAGCAGCCCCATGCAGAAGCCATTCTACAAGACACCAGGGATCCTCGGAATTGACCATAGGATCCCGCCCTTCTGCACCCAGGGACACGCGTCAAAGGCCAGGAGCCTATGAGCCGCACGAGCGTGTGTCTGCTGCTGCGTTGTTCACAATCGTCAACAAAGGGAAACCAGCCCAGGGGCCATGGAGCGAGGGGCGGAGCAAGAGGCACGGCCTGTCCGTGCGGCAGGCTGATCAGCCTGTAGCCAGGGAAGCAACTCTCCAGGACAGGGGTCTTCAAACTAGGGCCCAGTGGGCCACATGCGGCCCACTGAGGACATTTATCTGACCCGCCAGGTGTTTTCGCCACAGCTGCTGTTCTGTTTAGTAGTCAACTCGCAGTGAAATTGGTTCATAGTTGTTTTTCTTTCTTTTTTGGGGGGTGGGGTGGGGATCACTGCCCTCTGGTGGGAGTAGGAGGCCCAGCCTTGCTCCTGGAGAGCTGTGGCTAGATTTGAACCTCCCACCCTGTGGACCACCGTCCCGCACTCAACCACCACGCCACCAACGCTCAGCCCTGTTGTTTTTCTTTTTAACTATAGTCCGGCTCGCCAGCGGTCTGAGGACAGTGAACTGCCCCCTGTTTAAAAAGTTTGAGGACTTGAACTGAGCCCTGGTAGTGGAGTGGTTGTGTGTGGGACTGACCCACAGGGCTGACAGTTCAAATCCAGCAGCAGCTCTCCGGGAGCAAAGCTGGGCTTCCTACTCCCACCAGGGCAGTGATGCACACACACACACACACACACACACACACACAACTTTGAGGACCCCTGCTCCAGGGGGTGCGCACTGCAACCTGGGTGAACCCTAAAAGCCAGGTGATCAAAGACAGCTGCAAAAGGACGCAGGTGACACGGCCCCATCCATAGGCTATGCCCAGAAGAGGCAAATGCAGAGACAGAAAGCAGGTGGGAGAGGAGCAGACGCCTGGCGGGGTGGGGGTGGGGGGGAGGGGTGGGCGCAGAGAGGAGGGAATGGGGAGTCGGCTGTAGGTGCTCAGAGTTTCCGTTTGGGGCGCTGAAAGTTTGGCAAGCAAGCGATCGTGGGTGCATCGATGTCACAGTGAGGCCCGGTCTGTGACTTGTTCCAGCTAATGAGCTCGCACAGAGAGGACCAAGACACTGCCTGGTCCTGCACGCTCCTCGCCACGGCTGCTCTGTGGGAGCCCCTCCATCCCCCTTTGTGTGCTGCCCCGCCATCGGACCGGCCACACGTGGCCTCTCCTGATACCGTGTCCAAAGTCCACAAGGCACAGTCTCGCCACCCTCTCTGTGAGGAGCATCCGGGCTGCGCTTCTTCCAGGATGGATGTGTTGGTTCTTTCGGGAGTCTCTTGGGGATGTGCTTATGGTCTTTGTGGCCCGCCACCACCACTCAAAGGCACCCGTCCTGCTTCAGTCTTCCTCATCCAACATCCAATGTTCACATGTGTAGGAGGCGATTGAAAACCTCACAGGCAGGTGCGCCTGGGGCCTCCACGTGACATCTTCACTCTTTGACACACGAAAGAGGTCTCAGAGAGCAGCACATTAGCCCCAGGCCGGACGCGGCGGTTTGGTTTCTTGACTTGCGCTCTGGTCAGTGCCGATGCCGGATCTAGGTAGAACGTAGCCTTTGGCAGCTTCCGCCTTCTCTCCATTGGTGGTGACGTGGTCCAGTCGTGAGGATCCAGGCTTTCTTACGTCGAGTCGTGATCCGAGTGCAGGCTGCAATTCTGCATCACCAGCCAAGCCTTCCTCGCTCTCAGCAAGCAAGGTCGTGTCATTTGCAGTGGCGGGCTGCTGACAAGCCTTCCACTCAGCATGATGCCACAGCCTTCTTCATGTCATCTGACTTCTCGGCGTCCACATAAACATGTAAAAATGACAACTTTTCTATTATAGGTACTGTATCAAGATAAAATTTGAAAATAAAGCGATACCATTACAGGGCAGGACTGGGCAGTAGGGAGAGATTCCGCCCCCCGCCCCCCCGGCAGAGTATGAAGGTCGGTGGAATAGGGTCCCTAAAAGCCCTGGGATGGACCCTACCCTGGCTGAAAAGCAAAGTATGAAACTGAAGCAGGAGAGATGTAGGTTAGATATGGAGGAGAACTTTCCAACTGCCCTGGGCTTCAATCCCAAGGGACCTGATGGCATTTTTCCATTCCAGAGATGGGGTGGAAAATAGAGAAGACAGCCAGGGTTCTGGGCCAGTTTGGGTGCAGCTGAGATCAAAAACAAGGTGATGGGTTGGGGGGTGCCAGCAGTTTCCCACCCATGTCTCCCAGCTGCCTCCCCCGTGCCCTGCACTCTGCTGGCCTCTGAGCTCATCTTGAGGCACCCCCACACCTCGGAACTCATTTCTGTACCTGATGACACCACGTGCTCTGGAACCTCTGGGCACCTCCCATGCTGTTCCCCCTGCCTCCCACACCCTTCCCTCCCCTGGCTTGGCTAACTCACGCTGCCTCCCTGTGGCTGGCATGTAAAGATAAAGACTGCAGGTGCACACCTCCGTGGGCTCGAGGAGCCCTTCAGGGTAGACACGTGGCCAGTCTTGCCTCAGATAGGTCTGAGGCCTGGTGTTCAGCACCAGTAGGCGCTGGCATGGGGGTGGGCTGGTAGAGAAGGGATACCAGGGTGGTGGTGTCTCTGGCTGAGAGGTGAGAAGTGACTGGGTGTTGGAGGGGGCATGAGCCCCACAACCACCACCACTCCGCCCCCGGCAGTATTGCTCCAGGATGAGGAGCACGTGGGGAGCACAGAGGCGCCGGTGTGAAGCCTGCCCTCCCCTCCCGCAGCCCAGCTGTTAACCGTGAGCCTCGGGGAGGTGTGAGGATGACCTGTCCTCTTCCCGCAGGTGGCGGTCATGTCGGTGAGGCTGCAGTTCCTGTCCCCTGGGGACACAGGGGCCGTGGGGGTCGTGGGCCGCAGTGCCTCCTTCGCGGGCTTCAGCAGTGCGCAGAGCCGGAGGGCCTCGTAAGTTCTGTCCTGGGGTGGGTGCAGAGGGTGCAGGGCTGGGGAGGGGCAGGAAGGCCCCATCCTGCAGTTCCTCCCACCCTGGGTGGGGCCCCAGCACTGGCTCTCGGGTCAGGCAGGTGTGTGTGTGTGTGTGTGTGTGTGTGTGTGTGTGTGTGTGGCGGCGCTGAGACAAATCTACAGTGTCCTGAACAGGTACCAACCCCCTGCTTCTGCCCACGGCCCCTGAAGTCCAGCTGCTGGAGCTCACCACCCCATTGGGTGGATCAGAGGTTCGCACGGCAAAATTGGTCCAGAGTGGGGGCCTGGTCTCCTCGGGGCAGGGCACGGATGGAATGTCCTTCCTGTTGGATGGACTGGGAAACGGGGCTGCTCTCCCGGCTCTGTGAGCTGGGCCAGTGACTGCTCTGAGGACCCTTCTGAGGTCCTCTCTTCTCGTGCAAAAGGTGCGTCCAGAGCGGTCAGTGCGGGATGCGGGCACACATGGCTGGCCCAGCAGGCGCTGGCAGGACGTGTCCGTAGAGCGCCGCCCGCAGGTCCGCGCTGACCCTCGCCTGCACCTGCCCCAGGGTTTTCTCTGGTCTGCGAGTCCTCCCTGCCTGCAGTTGGGACAGATGGAGGCCCCAGAGGAGCAGACCATGTCCCACGAAGACACCGTCCCACAGACACTGCAGGAGCCCTTGTCCCACTCAGAACAGAGCCCCAACCCTCGGGGATCTGCCACCCTGTGGTGCCCAGTGGGACCGCACCCTGTCCTCTGGACCCTAGCTCCTCCCCCTTTCTTCCCCAGATGCTCCTCCTCCTCTCCCCTCCCCCTCTACCAGAGAAGCTCCTCCCCTCCTCTTCCTGCCCCCGACCCCAAACCAAACCCACTGTCATCTAGTCCAACCTGTGAGGGCCGGGCAGGTGGAGGCAACCCCCATGGCGTCTTTACAGGGGCAGGAGAGTGTGAACTGCAGCTCATAGGACAGGGCCGAGTTGAGACTGTAACTCGGTATGGAGTTGACAGCCCCCTCTTTCTCCCACAGTGTCTGGTGTCTTAAACTGCTGACCTGGAGGCTCACAGCCCCCGCGAGTAACCACTAAGCCACCAGGGCTCCGTGGGTCTCAGGGCGGGTGCCTTTTCCACTGCAGGGACTCCGTCAGGTGTCGGGTGTCGGGAGGGGCCTGGTCAGGGAAGGGCCGCCTGGTCACTCTCTCAGAAGGGCCTCCTGCTTGCTCAGTGCTCAACTGTGACCATCCAGCAAGGTCCCACCTGTCCCTGTAGACCAACCCCCCAGCCAGGACTCCGGACCTCTGACTGCATGAAATCACAGCTCGAGCCTGCAGCCCAGAGCTGTGCCCAGGCCTCTCCCTGCCTCCCTTACTCCCACCTTCTCTCCCTCCCACCCTCCCTTCCTCCTCCCTCCCTCCCAGTGTTCTGGGATAGAGGAGGGGGCCAGAGGCTGTCAAGTTCAGGTCCTGCCAAATCCAGGGAAGCTGGATCATTTGGGGGCTCCTTTGCCAGGGGACCCCCCCCCCACTGGGCAACATGGGGATGACTGGCTGGCCTGGACCCGAGACCCCATCCCCTCCACCCCCTCCTCCAGGAGAAGTCGAAGCTACCTGAGACCACAGGGGAGACGGGGTGATGCTGCCCTTTGGTCCCAGTCGGGCTCCCACGGTCAGGGCCTTGGCTCCGGGCTGGGCGGCTTGGATTGGGTTTCAGCCCTCAGCTTCTGGCCTTCTTTCCCAGGTAACCCAAGCAGGTCAGCACGGCCCCACAGCCCAGGCTTTGACATGTGTGGCAGGCCAGGCCAAGCAGCCTGACAGGGAAACAAGGCTGCACTCACAGGAAGCCGGGGGGCGGGGGTCTTTTGTCCCCCCAGCTGCCTTTCCTGACTTGGCACCTTGATTCTGGACTGAGCTTTTTATCCAAGAGCTCACCTGGAGGAACAGCTGGGGGTGGGGTGGGGATGCCTCTCTAAAGAGTGAGTGACTGAGTGCTGTCCTAAAGTCAATTCCCAAGGACTGGATTTTGAGGAATGCAGGAGGGTGGGAAGATACGTCCTTTTTGGACTCTGTCCCATTCTACCCAGAAGGGCAGGCAGGGCTGCTTTGAGCCCCTTCCCTGCCACTCCTCAGCTGGAGAGCAGGACAGGGCCCCCAGGGCTCCGGGAGTGCTCCCTCGGAGTCAGAGGGAATGAAGACTCCCAGGCCTGTTTCTAGAGGCAGTGGCTGTGGGGAGAGAGAGGTGCTCACACTAGCCTGCCCACACATAGGGCACTGTGGGGCAGTGGCGGGGGGATGGGGGGGAGTCACAAACCCCTAAACTTCAATCTTCTCATCTGTGGAAGGGGCCCACTGTCCAGGATTCACACAACTTGCTCAGGCTGGTATTGCCCCCTGCTTGTCTGTCGTCATCCTCAGCATCTGATGCCAGACACCACCGGGGTGGCTGGCTGGTCACAGGGCCAGGGCAGGGTCCCCACTGAGGGTGTGGGCAGGTCCCGGGCAGGCGGCTGGCCTGGCGGCTCACGTGAGGGCTGGGTGGCACGCGCCCCATCCGGAGGCCTATCTCGCGTGCCAGGGTGTTTAATATTTACTGAGTCCACCCAGAGCGGTGAGACACCCGCCCTGGAGGCTGCTCCCTGCCCACTGCTGTGACACGGGGGCCAGACACGCAGCTGGTTTTTCCCTCCTGCCGCTGCCGTCACACGTGCCCGGGGGGAGCTACAGACAGTTGCTGCTCAGAGAGCCACGGAGGCCTCCGGGTGATGGCGGCGGTCGGGCCAGGAGCCAGCACTCGCCCAAGCAGGTGGGTCTTGGCCACCAGCAAGTGAGTGCCTGCCTGTCTGCCGCCCTCCCACGGAGACCCAGCCATCAGGAGCCTGCTGGCCCCCGGGGGGCTCCGGCTGCTCCCCCTGCCTCTCTACGGGCCTGGAGATGGCCACCCTGTGGAGAGCCCGGTTCAAGAGGTGGGTGACGTCTGTGCCTGAGGAGGGTGCGGGGAGGGGGCTGAGAAGAGTCACGTGATGGGGATTGTGCCTGACAGTCCCAGCTGGGTGTTCAGGTCCAGCGTCCAGTGCCAGGGAGGCTCCAGGCTGTGCTCAAGGAACACCTGGATGAGCCGTCGTCCCCGGGCCTGCCTTACCTCCATCCTGGCACTACGTGTCGGTCTGCTAACTACAAAGTCCGAAGGTGGAAACCACCAGTCACCCGGAGGGAGAAAAAGGAGGTTCTCTCCTCCCTTAAAGCTTTATAGGGTCGGACACTCACAGGGGCAGCTCTTCTCCGTCCTGTAGGGTCTCTGTGGCTTGTCATGGGCTCCATGGCACTGAGTTTGGGTTGGTTGGTGGCTGCCCTTTCTCAGTCCACTAACACACGGATGAGTGCCGACTCTGTGCCCCCTGGGCCCGTCCACTCCCCTCTCGCTCTCCCTCCCCTCTGACAGGCGAGAAAGCAGAGGTCAGAGAGGCTCCTCACGTTGCCTAAAGACACAGGGCTTAGAAGTGGCGGAGAGCCCAGTACAGACCCCGGCATTTGGCTCTAAGTCTGGGCTAGGTCTCCCCTGCAGGCACCTCCATGCCCAAAGGCCAGGAGCAGTCTGCCTGGGCCCCGGCTCCCTTCTCAGCCCTCAGCAAGGTGGCTGGCTCCCAGCACGTGCTTCGTAAAGACTCATTGAGCAAATGACCCACTCGGGTGAAGCCCTGTTACCGAGGGGGAGATGGACGGATGCAGGCTTGGGGTGCTGAAGGGCCGGGTTTTGTGGAACTGAGGTCGGAACCTGTGTTCTGGACCACCAGGAGGCCTGGCGAGGGGCTGAGTGCTGGGGGTGGGGGGGTCGTGCCTTCAACATCACTCCCCACCCCTGAATGCCCTGGGTACTTTGGCATGTGCAGCCGAGCCAGGACTGCAGGTCTTGTTCCCTGTCAACAGGGAGACAGCAGTCATACTTCCTGGTTCTGAATCTGGCTTGGCTTCTTGGGGGCCTGGGGTTTCACTCGGGGGGGGGGGGCGCTGGGGAGGGGACCATTGCATTGCTGCTGCCATGCAGGGACTGTGAGACCCCGAGGGAGAGGCCCCAGGGCTCAGGACTCCTGAAGCCGTGTCCAACTTAGAGCGACCGAGACCCCTGTGAGTTTTGTTTGAATGAATGAGTTAGTGAGTGCCCTTAGTGTCCCACCTCCTACATGCCATCAGCACTAGAGGGTTCTCAGAGGGGCAAGATGGGGTCGCTTCCCCAGGGGTTACAGAATGAGGAATTGCCACTGCTGGGAGGTGTGTGTTCTTGGCGTCATCCAGGCCACCTTCCCAGCTTATGCATGAGGGGTCTCATCACAGAAGGAAAACACCAACAAGCCAGCTTCAGGAACAACTGGATCCAGGAACTCACAGGCCTAGGGCTTGGGGCAGCCCCACCTCTGCTGTTCCACTTCCCGCTCTGTTGTCTTGTAACCCCACCAAGTTCCAGGTATATGCCCACCCCGGGCCCCCAACATGAGTAATGAGAGAATCTCCCTCCTGTGGATTCTGATCCCAGCTCCTGCCTAATTACTATCAGAGTAGGTCATGTGTCTTTCCTTGGGCTGTGAGTGTCGACCAGGATGTAGGTTGTCTCTGAATGCTTGTGTGCATGTGTGTGTTGAAATGTGTCAGCTCACCTCCTTCTACCTCTCTACAATTACATGTGTGAAGAGGTGGGTCAGGGAGCTGCTCCAGATGAAAATTGAGGTGCTACTATCAGGCTGGTGGCCAATCAAAGGCAACAGGAGACCACTCCCCAGTAAACCCTGGGGCTATAATTTGACCTCTCACTCAGCTTTGCCTGCAAACAGAACATGCTAGTCAGAAAGTGCTGGCATTTGGTCTGCTCCACTCTAGTACTCTCTGTGAATTAATTTCTGTCATCATGTATTTATGATTATCATTTTCCATACCCATTTTTCCTGCTGAGGACCAGGAGAGTTTCAGCAGCTCCCCACAAGGCTGGGTAGCTTAGTGGTGATGGGGGTTGGAGCTCAGCCTGGGGTTGAGGTCAACTGGTCTCAAAGTGCTCCAGGTCGGGGTGGTGAAAGGAGGGCTTTGTGCACACCTGGCTCTGACCCACACTCCCTCCATCCCATCCCTTCTCACAGAAAATCCACCCATAGGAATTCCATGAGGTCTCGGGCACCGTCTAAGACCTCCCGGATGTATGGCACGCTGCGAAAGGGCTCTGTCTGCCTGGACCCCAAGCCACAGCAAGTCAAGAAGATCTTTGAAGCCTTGAAGAAGGGTCTCAAGTAAGGATGGGTTCTTGATGACTCTTGTGTGCCTGCGTGGCCTTCTCTCTGCCCCTCTCCTGGGCCCTGTCCCTCAGAGGGGACAGAGGGCACTCCTGGTTGGTTGTGTACCTTTAACAACCCTGTCCTGAGTGCAGCCAGAGTGCTGTGGACACAGCAACGAGAGGGGGCCTCGGGCTGGGGCTGGGGGAGAGGAGAGTCACAGGTTCCCAGATGTCGGAGCAGAGAGACAGTTTCTCTTCCTGCTCACCCTGACTTATGAACGGGGCAGTCAGTGGTCAGAGGGGAACCAGCGTTGATGAGAAATGTCACCAGGGTGACTCCACACTCCCGCTGCCTCAGGGTGAACGCTGAGGGGTGGGGGAGAGGGGGGGGGTCTTTCTTTCCACCTGGGAGGAGAGGGAAGGGCACAGGCGCCCTAGCCCTGTCCTGAAATGTGTTGTCTTTCTTCCCGAGTCTGTGTTCTGACGCCGTCCCAGGCTGCAGCCCAAGCTTCCAAGTGACCAACATCCCAGCTAAAGCGATGCCCCCCCCCCCCAACCATGTTTGCAGTGATATGGGTGGAGCCCAGAGCAGTGGCCCAGCAAATGCACGGGGGTGCAGCATGGGGTCCCTGGCTCCCAAGTCCTAGGCTGCTTTTCCTGTCGGAGTCCTGTGCAACAGGGCAACAGTGCAAATACCCCAATCTAGAAGGCATCCCCAGGTTCCTCTGTGGCCTGGGCTTGGGGCATTCACCAGGTCAGCCTGCACTGACTTCCCCTTGGGCTGTGGCTGTCCTTGGAAGGGGGACGGGAGGGGGAGATTGGGGGCAACTGGAGCTCCCTGCCTGGTTCACACCTGAGTTCTGCCTCTTCCCTCTGGGGACCAGAAGTGGCACTAGGGAGACGTGGGGGGTTGGAGGGTGGGCCACGGTGAGGGACCCTCTCAGAGGGGCGATACCAAAAATGGGGGTCTGAAATTCGCGTGCCCTCGGTGTCTGGGCAGAGATATATGTGTTTCATGAAAACAGGCCTGCGGGTCATTAGACTCCCAAACATTTCTCTTACGCCTGGCCTACCTGCGTCCATTTACCTACATAACGCACACCTGATGCTGACCCTGGCTTTGCAGTTCCTCATCTGCTGCGGCCAGAGCCGCCCCCACTCCCCAATCACAGCAGTTCTCGGAACCACGGGTTCCGTCTGCAGGGGCCACGGGAGTTTAAAGGTGTCGCTTTAATGTTGTCACTTCTTTACGCCACGACCACGGCCGCTTCATTCTGTGAGGCCTGAGAATGAGGATTTCTGCGTGTCCGCAGTACTAAAGCCACGTCTGGGGCGGCTGGGTGGGGAGCCGACACCATGAGTTATACCCTTGGAGAGGCCCCTGCTGGTCGCGAGGGGCCACGTTACTTTTCACTGTGGGGGCTGGTTTGCCCTTCTCTACAGTGGGTGCACGGACCGCACACTGGCGTGTGGGCTGTTTGAGGCTGGCAGGAGTGTGAGACCAGTGGTCCCTGTTGCAGTGCTGCCCCCCCTCTCAGTGTGTGGGTGCGGAGGGCCCGGCGGGCAGAGGTCCTCAGGAGAGGCTGGCCCCACCCTAGCCCCCTGGCTGTCGTGTCTGTGCGGATCTGGTTCCAAGTAAGACCCTGTCCTGGCTGTTCTCACAGGGAGTACCTGTGTGTCCAGCAGGCCGAGCTGGATTACCTGTCGGGACGCCACAAGGACACCCAGAGGAACTCCAGGCTGGTGAGACCCTGCCGCGCGCCCCCCCTCTCCAACCACGCAGTCAGGGGCGGAGCACCCCCACCTCCTTGGGTCCTGGGTGTGACTGTGCCCACCGTCGGAAGGCAGCGGAAGGAGTCCGTTTCCTGCTCCTTAGATGCTGTAATCTAGCTATGGTCTTAACGCTGGCCTGCAGGCTGGTGGGCATCGCCCACCTCTGCCTTAGCTCACACTCCGATGATTCTGGGCTCGAGAAGTGACCTTCAGGTCAGCCACGTGTGCGTCTTCTCATGCCGGAGACTGCGGTCTGGGCAGCCCCGTGGCCTCAGGACAAAGGGCAGGCGTGGTATCGTCGTGCCCCTGCCCTGTCCTGAGCGAGCCTGGATGTCCTTATGACAACTCAGCCCCCACGCTGCTCCCCTGCACCCCCAGAGCCCAGAGCAGAAAGCTGGGGTGTAAGCGAGGCCGAGGGAGCCTCCCAGCGACTGAGCAGTGCCAGGGTAGCGCATGGACAGACACATAGCCCAGAGCCTGGGGCCCCAGGGGGTCGGATTGCGCGCAGGGCCCCGTGAGGCATGGCCGGCGCCAAGGAAACAAACAGCCACAGTGAGTGTCCCGTGCAATAGTCGAGGCATATGGTACTAAAAAAAGAATTCATTACCCATCGGCACTCAGTGGGGCCACTGGTATTTGATCCGGCAGCCCGGCGCTCTGCTCAGGCACGCAGGCTCTGCCCTCCGCAGCTGGGCGCGGCCTTCTCCCCTGTCTGGGGAAGTCCCTCCGGCCTCCCTCTTCCCCACCCTGCCGGCTGGCTTCCGGGGAGGAACCCCAGCTCTCCTTCTTGGGGTTAGGCTTGGGAAACAAAAGCGGGGACTGCCCTGGTTATGGGCCCTGGGACGCCCCACCCAGTGCCTGCCAGCACCGCCCCCTCCAAAGAGCCTGCCATTCCTTCCTCCACCCCCATCAGGACCACCTGCACCCCAGATCCCTGCAACAGGGAAGTGTGGGAGAAGCGAAGCCCCAACCCCAGGCGAGTGGGAAGAAGGCAGTCTAGGCTGGCGCAGGAAGGAGGCTCGCAGAATCCTGCCCCTGCTCAGGGACCAGCCTCCTGGATGGGCGGGAACCTGCCAGTGCTCACCCACTCCTGTCTGGCCCTTCATGGGCATTTCCGTGCCGCAGAGCCCCTGCGTGCGCTCCAGAAGTAGCCCAACCCCGGGTGACTGCATAAGATGCTATGTATTCGCGGCTTCCAATTCGGAACCAGGCACGCTGAGACCCAGAAGGTCCCCCCGAAGGCTGCAGACCCAGCCCTGCTTCCCGGGCTGCCTTGTCTCAAGAACCTGGTTTCCCCACAGTTGCTCCGTCTTACACAGGCTTGGGATCTTCCTGCGCCTTTATTTCTGGAGTAGAATTTCACAGGCAGGAAAAGTCTGGTTCATGAGAAATCATAGAGGTGTGGGGAGTTTAACTTCTCTTCCCTTTTCGTCAGTTTAGTCTGTGAGGGTGGCAACATCGTACGGAGTTGTCCATGTTCTCCCCACTAGTTACAATGATTGTCTTCTAAGAATGAAATCACAGTTGGCATCCCCAACCCCTTGCTTTCTTTCTGGCCCCTTCATGGAAACCCCTCCAGTCTCAGGTATTTGGTGAAATCCTCACCAAAAATGCACCAGTCCCAGAGGGTCGCTGGTTCCATGCTGCCTGGTAACCCAAAAATGGCAGTTTGAACCTCTCTAGAAACACTTAGGAAGACAGGTCCGGAGACCTACCCTGACACACACGGCGTGCCCACGAGTCTGTTTTGCGGTGTGTGTGTGTGTGTGTGTGTGTGTGTGTGTGTGTGTTTGTATGTGTGTGTGTAAGTGAGGTGTCACTGGGACATACTTGCCTCTTGTATGCATCTCACCATGCAGGCTGAGAGGTGGTAGCAGGGCACTCTGCCCAAAAGGTGTTGGCTAGACCTTTCCCTGATGCACCCCGGTCTGCACCCCGAGAGGCCAGGCTGTTGGTTCGCTGTTGTCTCAGGCTTGACCTCCTGGCCTGTGCTGCCTACCTCACCCAGCATCATCACCTCCCTCTGCACCCCAGGTTGTTCTGAGCATGGCTGAAGTCACCCACAAATCCCTTAAACATCCAGGCATCATAGTTTCCCCTTGTTGGCCACCCACTCGCTCCTTGGCTCCTCAGAGGGACCCTATGGGTAGGTGCTAGTGCTGTCCCTTCTTACATCGGAGAGAAAGGAGACTCAGAGAGGGTCAGTAACTTGCCCAAAGCCACACAGCTGCCTGACCTCCCTGGGGTCACTCACTCTTCCTCCTCCGCCTGGACCACACGGGGCCCCCTGTCTCCAGGGGGCAGGGTCTGACTGCTGGCACTGGCAGCCCTTGGAGGAGTGCGGTGGGGAGGCTCTGACACCATCCCTGTCCCCCCACCCTTGCAGGCTTTCTACTATGACCTGGACAAGGTGAGTGTAAATCCCTGGGCCGGCTTCTGGTAAGTCGGGGTGGGGAAACTGAGGCTCAGTGATGAGCCCTGACCCTGTGCTGAGGCCCGGGAGGAGGGACAGGGGTTGGGAGTAGGGCAGGGTGGGGGGAGAGCGGGCCACTCTCAGGGTGCCATCTCTTTCTCCCTGAGCAGCAAACACGCTCGGTGGAGAGGCACATCCGGAAGATGGAATTCCACATCAGCAAGGTCAGCCAGCCCCCGCGCCCCCACCGCAGCTGCAGGGCCCAGGTGGGGAGAAGGGGGTGTGGGTCGAGGGCTCCCCAAAGGCTGTGGGGGCCTTTCCCTTGATTTAGAAAAGACCCCCATGCATTGCAGTCTTAGAGTGTTGAGAAGGTTGCATCCAGTCACTATACAGATGAGAAGGTAGAGGCCCCGAGAAGGACACAGATTAGCTGAAGGTCACACAGTGACCCCCGTCAACTTCACAGCCCGCCAGACCCTTTCCACTGGTCTTACGCCCCATGTAGCCTGGCTTGTGGTATCAGTACTTTAGTCGTAGGAGTGTAACTTGGACAGAGAGACTCGATGTCACCATCTCTGTGCTGGTGTGTGCCACGGCTGCTGAGTGGACCGGGCAGCCGTGACCCGGCCCCTGCGGGCCCACGTCCAGTGGGGCAGCGTCTCGGGTGTGAGTGCCCATGCCGTGACCACACCTGTGGCTGGGTGCAGGTGGATGAGCTCTACGAGGGCTACTGCATCCAGTGCCGCCTGCGGGACGGCGCGGCCAACATGCAGCAGGCCTTCTCCCGCTGCCCGCCCAGCCGCGCCTCCCGGGAGAGCCTGCAGGAGCTGGGCCGCAGCCTGCACGAGTGCACAGAGGTGGGCAGGGCTGTGGGCGTGGGGGGTGGGTAGGGTGTGGGGTGGCCGGGGGCTCTCGGCTGCAGGGTCTGAGCCGCCCGTGGGGTTTTACAGGACATGTGGCTTATCGAGGGGGCCCTGGAGGTTCACCTGGGCGAGTTCCACGTGAGGATGAAAGGTAGCAGTGAGTGTGGGCAGAGTGTGCAAGGGGGGAAGGGTGGACCTCAGCTTGGGGTCAGGGCCCAAAGAATCCCGGTGCCCCTTACCTTTCCTGAGACTCCCTCCTGCCCACTGCAATGACTCACCCCTCCCCCCCTTAGAGCTGACACCCATTCTTGGTGGGGGAGGGGGTGTCCCCTAGTAGGGCTGGGGTAGGAGGGCAGGCAGGCCATCTGCAGTTTCTCTGTTGTAGGCTTGGTGGGCTACGCACGGCTCTGTCCCGGAGACCAATATGAGGTATTGCCATGATGGGTGACCCTGGGGACTCTGGGGTTCAGGCGCTCAGCTGTGTCCTGACCTACCCTGTATGGAGGTCCTGAGGCGGCCCTGGGCCACCATGGGCAGAACCAACATGCCCCTTCTTGGGACTTGCTCAAAGGTGCTCATGCGTCTGGGCCGCCAGCGCTGGAAGCTGAAGGGCCGGATCGAGACAGATGACAGCCAGACCTGGGATGAGGAAGAGAAGGCCTTTGTGCCCACCTTGCGTGAGAACTTCGAGATCAAGGTGGGGGAGAGGCGGGGCAGAGGACACATGGAGGAGGGGTGGGCAGGCACCCCGGCAGGCACTCGCTCAGACAGGCCCCCCTTTCCCCTCCAGGTTACAGAGCTGCGGGGCCTGAGCTCGGTCGCTGTGGGCACAGTCACGTGTGACATTGCCAACTTCTTCACGACCCAGCCCCAGGTCATCGTGGTGGACATCACAGAGCTGGGCACCATCAAGCTGCAGCTGGAGGTGCTGTGGAAGTGAGTGGGGGGAGGGTATGCCCCCCTGCCGGCCCCACCACCCTTCCCCAGGCCCAGCTGGAAACTCCAGCGCTGGGATCCTCAGCTGGGAACGTCCCTCTGGTGATGGGGCTCGCCGGCCCCCCCTGGCGGCGGCCCCTGCTCTGAGCCATTGCAGGGCATCTCTGGACCTCACCACTCTGCCCTCCTGTCCCTGGACAGCCTGAGGCCACACCCTTCTCTGCGTTTGAATTCTCTTCCTCATTCTGAACGCATTTCTGTTGAAGGCCTGACGGGTCCAGGTCTCTTCCCTTCCCGGTGCCCCCCTGGAACCTGGGCACTTTGAGGGCGTCTCATCTCCAGCTGGGAGACCTCACAGCGAGGTTGGCTGCCTCTCCCGGGCACGCTGAGGGACACCCGAGCTTCATCCAGCCTGGCCTGCGGCTGCAGAGCCCGAGGGGTGGGACACACACCTTGGCCTGCCCTGGGCATGGGGGGAGGGAGAGGGAGCAGGGGTAGGCTCCGGGCTGCATTTCAGGGATCCTGGCGGGTGATGGGTTGGACTGCTGAAATATAAAACCACTGCCAGGAGTCCCTTCGAGCCTGTGCTGACGCTGTGAGGCAGGGCACGACTGTCCCTGTGAGTTTCCGGGGCTGTCGCTCTTTCTGGGAGTAGGAAACCTCCTTGGCTAAGCCGTGCGAAGCCACCTGCGGCTACTTGGGAGAAACGGGAAGCTTTCTAAAGACCTACAGTCTGGGAAATGCGTGGGGGCTGTTCTGCTGGGTCCCGTGGGGCTGCTGGGGCTCAGAACCTGCTTCACACAGGGAACTGAGTTGAGGGTTTCCTGAAGCTCTTTGTGCCAGGATGCTCACTGTCGAGTGAAGGGTATGCTTGGAGGGAAGCCCCCACCCCCCCCGCCCGTACCCTACTCCCCACAGCCAGGGGCTAGAAATCCTCTCAGTCCTGCCGCTTGCTCTGACCACAAGGGCTGACCTCTCCTTCCATCCCGGGTGGTGTCCAAGCCTGGGGTTCCCAGGGCCACTGGACTGGGTCACTTCGCCCCTCCCCCGCCTGCCTCTTCCTCCTCCTCCCACCTCGGTGGGCTGACTGGAAGGCGGCGTGCAGGGCTGGTTGAGCTCCTCACCCATGGGGTGCCTGGTGTGC
>PVJH01031179.1:0-24022 GCA_004026705.1 Nesogale talazaci
CAGCTCTTGTGAAAGATGCAGATGGCAGAGCTGGAGGAGGCAGGAAGGACCCTGCCATGTCAATCAGCAGGGGAGTGTCCTGCAGAAGGAGGAGAAGAAGGGAGTGAACATACCTTGGGTTTCCTGCCTCCGCATCCCCGGTAACCCAGACCCAAGTCAACACCTTTGGTCTAAGAGCCAAGCGAATTGAAGCCCTCTTCAGGAGTTATGCACATTCTTTGAGAGGAAGTGGGGCAGGGACCCTTGAGGAATGACCTGAGACTGATTGGGTCAACAGCCAGCCTGCAGAGCAGGAATGTGGCCTTTGGAGGATATGAGCAAAGGAAGGTCAGGTCACTGCTCAGTTCTGAGTTTGGAGAGCACACTGCCAAGGAGGGGGCGGGGTGTTTTCAACAGCTTCCCAAACTTCTGACACATAAAAATCCTCATTCTGTTATTCTTCATGAGCACACACACACACACACACGATAACTTCTAACTGCTGAGATCCCCTAAGTAATTCTCAATTCTTCATTTTCTTCAGTATTTAAGTCACACAGCTTCCAAATAAACTCATGAAACTTGAAAAATCCACATTCTTATTTATATATTAAAGTTTATCATTATTTCTATTAATAATGTAAATCTTAAAATTCCTTTTTACATGTAGGTTTCTCTTTCCAGCCAGAGGTACAGGTTTTAGGGGCTGGGCTGGGCAAGAGACTTGATTGGTATAACTTAGTGATTTCTACTCCAGGGCAGTACTTTCAGGAAACTACTGAGAAGATGAGTTTTCAAAATCACATGTAGGATTGCAAGAACATTTCTTTTATAAAGTTCTCACTCTATTCTGTGTGAGCTAACAAAAATCTTTTAATATTTTATAATTCAGGGTCATCTCCTTGAGTGAAGCACGAGCTCTGAGAGCCCTCCCCCAGCCCCTTCTGTTCTGTGACAGGGTACTTTGCCACTCTCTCATGTCACAGAGCTGGCCGTGAAGCTGCAGGAGGCTTCTACTCCAGACAGCCCCTGTGCCATCGGAGGGCAGGCTGCACAACCACCGGGAGACCCCGAGGTGCAGTTTCTTGCCCCTCTTCTGTGGCAAACCCCACTCCTCTCCACGTGCATCACCCAAGAGGACTCTTGCTTTCCCCTCATCCTGGAAACCCCCTTCGCTGTGAACCAGGCTTCTCAGACTCCTGTTGAAGCAACATCCAGAGCTTGTATTCACTCTCTCCTTGGAGTGAGTGGGTCTCAAGTCCCACTTGAGTGTCAGAAGCAGCTCAGCCACATGCAATTTGCACAAGTTCCTGAAGCAGAAAGAGCAATGTCACTCACCTCACAGACCGGCTGCCATGGTTTCATGGTGCGGTGATGCATGGGAGGGACTCTGGAGTACTCTGGATGAAGGCTCTTCCCCGTCTCTTTACTCCCTGTGGGGCCGACGCCCCTCTGACAGCCCTCCTAGCCGCTGACTTCTTACCCAAGCAGCTGTCTTGGAGGTCTGGTTTTTTTCATGCTTTTCCTTCTTTAATCTTCCTTGAACTCTGTAAATTAACTTTCTAATTATACTTCAATAATGTGAAATAGAGACTTAGAGACAAAAGAACAAGCTGATAGTTATGGGCTGATGATTTGAACACTTGAATAGGATTCCCTGTTCTCTTGCCGGGGGTGGTATGGTGTGAGGTGTATGTTTCTGAACAGGAGGAGAGATTTTATTTTTATCTAATTGATAGTTTCATATGATGACTGTTATACTTCTGTTAGTGATGTTTTGATCCAGTTATTGTCAACACCATCATTCTTTCCTCACTAGATATTGTTTTCTCTAATTTTGGGTAACAGTTGACATCATCGTCTGTGCTCTATCAAAAGAATTGCCTTCAGTGGGATGATTGGTAATGTTCTCTAACATAGAAAGATAGTGATTTTTTAAACCATAGTTATAAATAAACCAGAGATATATTAGTGAATTGGGGGCTCACACTTAAATCTTACCCCAATCTAAGACCAGTTGCTTTCCGTGACTTGACCTCCTGGGTGCTCACTGCCGTGAAGAAAGCCTTGAAGATATGGGTATGATAGCAAAGTATGGTGAGGACTCTAGGTGGTGCCTGGCTCTCAAAAAAGAATATTATCTGAAGTCTTAGAGCCTTGTCCTCAAACAGGTAGTCCCCTAAATGAGGCATCAACTAAGTCCACATGGAGGAAGCACAGCAGCCTATGTGATCCAAGGATTATAAACAATAAAATCCAAATTCAGAGGAGGAAATGACATTAGAGTTTAAATTGTGGACAACCTGTTTGATGGCCATGCATAGCAGTGAAAATCCAAAATCCATTTACAGAGTTCATACATGGGTTAAGCCACCCAGTGAATCCCCATTGTCTGTTAGTAGACAGAGATTATTGTAAAATTAGATGTGGAAGATGTAGCTAGGTTAAAATGTAATAGTTTATCATTTGATTTCCCTTTTAACCCATTTAAAACTTGTTCTAATTTTTCATATTTTTTTGCTTTTTTTTCGATTGAGGTTTTCCTCTATTTTACTTTGCCATTTTTGTTTTCATTTTGCTTTATGTTTTTCTGTATAGGAAATCCAGGAGAGGCAGATCTGTAGAGACGGTCACTGGATAAATGGGTTCCTGAGGGTTGGCAGGGGAGGTGGGAGTGGGGGGGATGAGATCCTAATAATAATGGGTACAAAAAAGAATAAAATTGATTGTGGTGATGATTGTACAACTCTTTTAAATTATACTGAGCTATTGAATTATATGATATGACCTTGATATGCCAATAAAGCTTATGAAAATCACTGCCTGCTGTCAGCTCCCCCTTCCAATCTTGTGTTGAAAAAAAATGTTGTTGGGCTTGTTGTACAGCCATTAGATCCATTGAGAGAGGGGTGTACCTAGTGAAGTGATCAGAAATATTTGAGGAGTTCAGAGTGAGGGGAGATATTTGAATGGGCCACCATCGCAGCCCCTGCCTGTCTTAAGCCCCTGAACCAAGTACCCACAGTGAGACCCCAGGTCATCTATGAAAGGGTGGGTGAGAGAGTCAATCCAGGACAGGCCTCCCCTCTAAATGCAAGCACGGGGCTAGGAGGTGGATGGATGCCTGTCATGGGCTGGGAAGGGGCCATGCTAGTGAGATAGGAGCCTGGAGCTCTGGACTGAGTTCTAGATAGGAAGACTTTCTGGGAAGGAAGAGTGAACAACTGGAAGGGATCACTGTGTCATGGATTAATGAGGTACAATACAGTCATACTCTGTGTTTGCATTTAAATGACTGGTTGACAGATAAATCGGCTTTCCTCCCCTGAACTCTGTCACCTGCTGCTCAGCATGCCGTGTGGTCGTCTCAGGAAAACCCCATGGGAAAGTACCCTGACGAATGCAGGGCATGGGCTGCTCCATCATGGGTGGGCAGGTGGGGGCTAGCACCACACCCTATCCTTCCCCAGACCTTTGCTGTAATCATGGCTGCGACTCCAGTCAGCTCCTCACACCTCAGTGCCCACCCGCCCACCCAGCACTGAGCCTGTGGAAGAGAGGCGAGCCTGCCGTTCCAGAGCTCAGCGCCCGCTCTGTTTCTTCCAACCCTGCCCCTGCCATGCTCATTCGCTCCATCTGGACTGTGGCCCTGATGGAGGCTCACCCGCTGCACACTGGACCTACCTGAGCCCCAGGTCCAGGGCGCCTCCGGGCTGCACATGTCCAGGCTCCTGTGTCATTGGCAGTCTAGAAGGGACATGGCAGTTTGTGTGTATGAGCCTCCAAAGCACTGTCTCAGCGCAGCCCCTTGGTGTGTCACATGCTCCCTCTTTGGATAGCCCCACCCAGCCCTTTGTGGGGAACTATAGGATCACCTGTAGAAGGGCCACGTGAAAGAGTCCGTGTCTCCATAGCCTTTGAGAGCCTGAGTGGCACATTTGGTTCTGTAAAAAATGGACCAAGTGTGTGAGCACTCAGGTGAGAGGCAGACACTGCCTCCACTCTGATAAGCGGGTAGGGTTTAGAGCAGCTACAATATTTGAGGGTGGTCTGCTCCTGTGGGTGAAGAATGTCAGGGTGGAGGGAGACCTGAATTTGTTTCTGAAACGAAATCAGAAGACCCCAAACTCAGCTATCCTAGGCATCCAGGCTTCCCCTTCTACCCTGTCATTAAGCTAAGCCCCATCACAGCCACCCTCTTACTTACCAGTTCCTAAGAGCAGTCAGGTGGCCTTAATCACATCCAGGGAACACCTGGGGCACTTCTCTCCCCTGTCTATAAGGGGCTTGCTCTCCTCGGAGACCAGATAAGCTGCCTCGAGGGCTGTGCAAGGATCCAGTCCAGGCCTAGTTTCCTTCAGAAGAATGTGAATGCCTTGAAGAGAGGTTGGAGCTTTCCTGGGAAGAGCTTCTGGAAAAGACAACCTGCAAGCTCTCCTCCTCCTGCAGTCCCCTAGCTCTCCCTCCTCTGCCTTTCAACAGCCAGTCTTTTCCCTGGCCCCGCCCCCGGGCCGCCCAGGGGAAGCGAACTGAAACCAAAAGCAAGCTTTGGTCTGAATTCCAGGAAATGACTCTGCTTCCCAGACAGAGGCAGACAGGGTTTCACTTGCTTGTCACTGGATGCGCCAAGGGCCTGCTGTCCCAGAAGACTGTGCCCTTAAAGGAGAGTGGGCAGCAGAGGAATTTGCAGCTCGCAGGGGCATCCAGGCCAGGAAATTCTGCAATGAGCTCCTGTCACCTCTCCTGATCCCTGTGCAGGCACGCACTCACTTCCCACCAGACTATGTCCTCAGATGCTGACCATGAGCCTGTGCACCTGCTGACCTTCAATCCCTGGACCCTGAGAGTACGGTGACACTTGGGACAAGTTAGGCCCCAGCACTGCCCTGCCCTTGGGCAACTGAAGTCTCCTCTTCCCAGCCCTCATCCCTAACAGGCCTACAGAAGGGAGCCCTCAGCACAGAGCGCCTGCCGCAGCTGCTCTCTGTTCTTGTCACTCAACTGCGGGACTTGTCTGAAATCCCAGATCTCTCTCCTCCCCAGCAGTTAGCCAGAGCCTCTAGCTCACCTTTCATCTCCACAGCCACCCGGATGGCACCTTATTTCATGAACACACATGCACTCCCTGCTGTCCAGCAAACTGCTGGATGTGGCTCTTGGAGTTATCATCTCGGTAACTCCCATCAGATGACCACTGTCAGATGAGTCAGGGTAAGAAACGGTGGGGGAAGATAGTGAATGGGATTCAGTTGTGAGTGCTGGTAAACAGCATTGCCATCCTGCTACATGTGAAATCAGCCATCTTAGGAAACCGCCTCCCAGTCTGCCTGTTTCTCCTACTGTCGTGCTTTGAGGGGAGCTGTGATGCTGGAAGCTTTGCCACTGGTATTTCCTTGTTTTTTATTTAATCATTCTACTGAGGGCTCATATACAACTCATAACAATCAATACATACATCAATCGTTTGCAGGCCACATTTGTTGCTACCATCATTCTCAAAACATCCTCATTCTACTTAGACCCCCGGTATCAGTTCCCTATATATTACCTCCCTCCCCCTCCCTCATGAAGCCTTAATAATTTACAAATTGTTACTAGTTTGTCATATCACACATTGTCCAATGTACCCCTTCACCCACTTCCCTGTTGTCCGTATCCCAGAGAGGAGGTTATATGTAGACCCCTGCAATTGGTTCCCCCTTTCTACTCCACCATCCCTCCATCATCCCAGTATCACCACTCCCACCACTGGTCCTGAAGGGATCATTTATCCTGAATTCCCCATATTTCCAGCTCCAGTGTACATACCCTGGTCTAGCTGGATTTGTAAGATAGAATTGGGTGGGTGGGAGGAAACATTTAAGAACTAGAGGAAAGTTGCTTATTTCATTGTTGCTACACTTACTTTGAGTGACTCATCTCCTCCCCGCAAGCCCTCTGTAAGGGAAGGTTGCTTTGCCTTTTAATGGCCTTTTGATCCCCAATCTGTACTTGTAATATATATTATATTATAATATAATTTATATTATAAATTATAATGATATAATTTTTGGTTCTTTGATGCCTGATACCTGATCCCTTCAACACCTCATCGTCACACAGGCTAGTGTGCTTCTTCCATGAGGACATTGTTACTTCTGAGCTTGATGGCCTCTTGTTTATTTTCAAGCCTTTACGAACTCAGACACAATATCTTTCGATAGCTGGGCACCATCAATTTTCTTCACTACCTTTGCTTATGCACACATTTGTCTTCGGTGATTGGGTAGGGAAGGTGAGCATCATGGAATGCCAATTTAATAGAACAAAGTGTTCTTGCACTGAGGAAGTACTTGAGTGAAGGTCCAATATCCATCTGCTGTCCTACGACTAAGCCTGTAAGTATGTGCTCGTTGATCTGTTTCCCCATCGTCACATATAAATACATGCACCTATGTACATGCCTGTATTTAAACCTCTGTAGATGTCCTTTACCTCCAGTTCTTTCCTCAACTTCCTTTCACTTTCCTCTTGTTGCACTATCATGCTCAGCCTCCATTGTGGTTTCTGTATTTTCTCTCTGTTACATTACTCTTGATCAATCCCTATTGGGCCTCTCACATTCACCTTGTCACTGATTTTGAATCACTTGTTGTTCCCTTATCCCTGGGCCGGTCAACACCACCTCCTTTCCCCCTTCCCCTTCTCCCATGTCCTCCCCCGCCCCCTCCCCCCCACCGGAACCATCAGTTCTGTCATTTTTTTGCCTCCAGACTGTTCATCCAGCCTATTTCATCTAGATAGACCTGCAGAGATAACAAAATGTGGCAAAAAGACAATAAAATGATGAAAACAGCATAAAAAAATCCCAATGTCCTATATATATGTGAAAAATAAAAATAATAACAAAATAAAAATCTGTAAATAGTTCAAGGCTTGTTTGTTGACTTCTAGGAATGTCCCCCATTTGAGATGGATGGAGTGTCACACCCTGGCCCCAATGTATATCCTTGGCACTCCATTGGGTACTCCATGCTCTGTTGCACACCCTTAGTGTTTTGCCATAGTGTGATTCAGTCACACAGGTATAATCCTGGCCCTGCTTCTCCACGCAGGGCCTTGAGTCAGCAAGGGTAGCCATAGTTCATAGTGGGGCAGGCCATATGATCCTCTCTGTGTACCAGCTGTTCTGAGTGGGAATATCATCCTGAAGACTCAGTGAGCCAGGATGCACTCCATTCTCTTCCTCCCCCTTCATTTGTTCTCGTGTGCTCTAGTCAGGCATATCTCACTCCCCAAGCTGCAGCTTCAGTGCTAACCTCCAAAGTAAACTCCTCTGCGGGCAGAGATGGCTGCTCCCGTATTTGGAATTGGGGTTGGGCACTCAGACCCCTCCACTTCCCTACTCCATGCCGTCATGCTCCATTCACATCCTGGAACATGCGGTTTAATTTGGCCCCTCTTTCCCTGTGGAGATATAAACAATCCCCTTGAGTGGGTTAGCACTCCATTCCCTCTCTACACACCACCATCTGTCCCCTCTTCCCCCACCCCAGTTGACTACCATATGTAGCCCTGAATTTGGTCTGCTCCCTGCCATACTAACTGGCCCCCCCTCAGGAATTTCTGGATATAGTAGCTTTTCCCCCAATGCCCCTTTTGCATTTTTAAAAATTTACTTTAGTGGACTCATGTTGTACATGACCTTTTGCGCTCAGTTAACTTCACTTAGCATAATTTCCTCCAGTTCTTCGCAGGTGGTGATGTGCTTCATGCATTCATCACTGCTTTTCAGTGATGTATGTATGTACCACAGTTTTTTGTTCCATTCGTCAGTTGACGGAAATTTGGACTGCTTCCACCTCCTTGCAATTTGTGAACTGTGCTGTGATGAACATTGGAGCACAGATGTCTGGTTGTGATTTGTTGCTTGCCTCTTTTGGATACATGCCCAGTAGGGGGATTGCTGGATTGTATGGTAGCTCAATTTCCATCTATTTTAGATATCACCAAATCTATTTCCGTGATGGCTGTACATATCTACAGGTCCACCAGCAGTGGATAAGAGTTCCTATCTCCCCACAGCCTCTCTAACACTTTTTGCTTTCTGATTTTTTGAATTGGGTAGACTATCTTTGAGGGTGTTAGGTAGTATCTCATTGTTTTGATTTGCATTTCTCTTATGGCCAATGAGCAGGAACTTTTTCTCATATGTTTATTGGCCATTCAGATTTCTGCCTCTGTGAAACACCTGTTCTGTTCCTTTGCCCACCTCCTCAGTGGGCAGTTAGTTTTGCTCTTTTTAGAAGCTATCAGGGTATTGTAGATTTTAGCAAGAAGGCTATTATCTTATTTGTCATTGCTAAAGATGTTTTCTTAGTCCATGGGCTTTCTTATTACTCTCTTGGTGAATTCTTTCGATGTGCACAGGTGTTTTATCTTCAGTATAACCCACTTGTCTATCTGTGCCTCCTCTGTGTTTGTGTCCTTCCCTATTTCTAATAGCCTTTGTAAACCTTGTGCCAAAGTTCTCAGGTTGGCCCCAATGTCCTCATTGATGGCCCTAATGTTTTGGGATTTTACTTTGACATCTGTGATCCACCTTGAGTTTATTCTAGTGCATGGAGTGAAGAAAGGGTCTCACTTCACTTTTCTACAGGTAGATATCCATTTTGTCCCAAACCACTTGTTGAAAAGGACATTTGCTTTTCAGTTGATATTTTTTGGGCCCTTATCAAAGATCAGTTGTCTATATGCTGATATTTTCCCCCTAGATTTTCAGTTCTTTTCCATTGGTCAGAGTATCACTATGTCAATACCTTGCTGTTTTGACTACTGTAGCTGTATAGCATGTGCTAAAGTCAGATAAAGTAAACCCTCCTACAGTGTCCTTCTTTTGAGGAGTTCTCTGTTAATCCTGGACTTCTTCCCTCTCCAGATGAAGTTGGTCATCATTTTTTCCATTTCTTTGGAGAAAGATGAGGGTAATTGTATCAGAATTCCATTAAACGTATAATAGTGCCTTGGGTAGAACTGACATCTTTACTATATTGAGTCTTCCGATCCACGGGCATGGGATATTCTTTCATTTGTTGAAGTCACTCTTGGTTTCTTGTAATGGTGCTCTATCATTTTCCTCATATAGATTTTTTGTTCTTTTAGTCAGGTATATCCCTTGGTATTTCAATTGTGCTAGGTTATTGTGAAGGATACCTCTTTTTTATCTCCTCTTCTGTAGTCTTATCCAATGTGTACAGCAGTCTGATAGATTTCTGATTGCTGACCTTGTATCCTGTCACTCTGCCATACTCCTCTATTGCTTCCAGTACTCCCCTTGCGAAGCTTTTGGGGTTTTCCATATATAAAATCACATCATTTGCAAATAACGATAATTTCATGTCTTCCGTTCCCAAGTGAATATCTTTGATGTCTTTTCTTTGCCTTATGCTGTTAGCTAAAACCTCCTGTATGATATGAAATAAGAGTTGGGACAAGGCAAATCCTTTCTGGTCCCCTTTTTCAGTGGGATTGTTTGTCTATACTCCATTGACTATCATGTTGGCTGTTGGTTTTTCATATATAGTTTGCATTGTCTTGAGGAATTTTCCTTCTATTCCTATCTTCTGGAGTGTCTTAAACAGGAATTGGTGTTGGATGTTGTCAAATGTTTTCTCCGCATCTAGAGATATCATCATGTGGTTCTTATAGGTTTTTCATGTCAATGTGGCGAATTACACTAAGGGTCTTTCATATGTTGAACCACCCCTGCTTCATGGGTATGAGCCCCATTTGATCATGGTGAATTATTTGTTTTATATATTTTTGTATTCTATTGACCAGTATTTTATTAAGGATTTTTGCATCAATGTTCACTAGTGATATTGGTCTGTAGTTCTCAATTCTTGTAGGATTCTTGCCTGGTTTTCGTATCAGTGTTATACTAGCTTTATAGAAGGAGTCATAAGTTTGCCATCTTTTTCTAATGTTTTGAAAGAGTTTGTGTAGGATTGGTGTCAATTCTTCCCTGAAAGCTTGGTATAATTCCCCTGTAAAGACAGCTAGTCCAGATTTTTTTGTTTGTTTGTTTTGGGGGTGGGGAGTTGGTAATCCCTTGATAACCTTGTCTATTTCTTCTATTGTTATGGGTCTGTTGAGATTCTTGACGTCCATTGGGGATAGTCTAGGAAGGGACTGTTTTTCCAAGAATTTGTCCATGTCTTCCAAGTTGTCCAATTCATTGGAGTACAGTCCTTTGTAATACTGTGTAATTATCTTTTTTATTTCATTAGGTCAGTTGTGATGTGCTCTCTTTCATCCCTCATTTTTGCTATTGAAATTTTTCCCCTCTATTCTTTGGTTAAGTCTGCCAGCAGTTTGCCAAATTGGCAATTCTTTCAAAGAACCAACTTTTAGCAGCATTAATTTTTCCTGTTGTTTTCTTATTTTCCCTCTCCTGAATCTCAGCCTTGATTTTTATTATTCGTTTTCTTTTGCTATTAATGGGATTTTCCTGCTGACTCTGCTTTAGTTGTTGTAAATTCTGTGCTAACATATCAGTTATGAGATGCTCCTCCTTTTTCAGGTGTACATGTATCGCTATGAAACTTCTTCTGAAGATTGCCTTTGCTGTGTCCCTTAAGTTTTGGTATGTTGTGATTTCATTTTCATTGGTTTCTAGACATTTCCTATTTTCATCTTTGATCTGGGCCAGTATGCACTCCTTTTGCAATAGAGAGTTATTCATCCTACAATTATCTGCTCTTGTTTTTTTTTCATTTTCCTTTTGTTGTGTACAGTGGTCTGAGAGAGAGGTCCGTATGAAATCAATGTGCTTAAACTTATGTAGATTTGCCTTATGCCCCAGCATGTGGCCTATCTTCGAATATGGGCCATGTGGACTTGAAAAGAATGTGGCTTTTTTATATTTAAATGAAAAGCTCTGTAGATATCTATCAAGTCAAATTGTCTAGTTGTAGTGTTTAGATCTGTAGCCTCCTTGTTGAATTTCCTTTCCTGTGATTTGCCTTTTTCAGAAAGTGGTGTATTGAAGTCACCCACTATAATGGTTAAGGTTGTGATTTCTTTTTTCATCTTTTGAAGTGTTTGATTTATGTATTCAGCGGGTCTCTCATTTGAGGAATAATATGCTTAAAATACTTATTGGTTCATTGTCTACCATTCCCTGAGCATTATATAGTGTCCCTCCTTATCTCTTTTTATGATTTGCACTTTGAGATCAATTTTATCTGAGATTAGGATTGCTACCCCTGCTTTTTTTGAAATGTTGTTTGCTTGTTATGCCTTTCTCCAGCCTTTGATTCTCAGCCCATTTTTGTCTGTAGTCTTGAGATGTGTCCCCTGTAGGCAGCAGTTCGATGGGTTCTGTTTTCTATACCAGTTCGCTAGCCGCAGTCTTTTAATACCTGAGTTCGGTCCATTGATATTTAGGGTTATTATCTCCAACTGTGGAATATATAATGTCATCTTATACCTGTTGTGTTGCATGTTTCCCTACCTCCCTTTCTTTTTAGTGTGTTGTGCATGTGTGTTTGAGGGTTGATCATTCTTGATTTATTTCCACCCTCAAGCCAATCCTATTTTCAGGGCTGTTTTCTCTTTGTTGTCCTCTGGGTGAGGTTGTTCTATCTGATGTTCTCCTATTTATGCTTGATGCGTTATGTTCTTCTCCCCATACTGGGTCAGTGAGAATCTTCCATAGGGCTGGGTCTCTTCTAACATATTCTTTGAGTTTTCCCTTGTTTGGAAAAACTCTTACTTCTCCATCTAGCTTGATAGATAATTTGGCTGGGTGGAGTATTCTTGGATTTGAGTTATTTTCCTTCAATTTTTAGAATGTATTACTCTACTCTCTCCTCTTCTTCATAGTGTCTGCTGATACGTCCGAGCATATTCTTATTGGGGAATCTTTATATGTGATTGCTTTCTTCTCCCCAGGTGCTCTCATGATTTTCTCCTTTTTCTCAAAGTTGGATAGTTTAACTATTATGTGTCTTGGTGACTTCTTTTGGGGATTCTGTCTAGCTGGTGTTCTTTTAGCCTCCTGAATGGTTGCCTGGTTTTCATTCATTAAGCTAAGGAAGTTTTCCTCGAAGAATTCTCACACTATTATTGAAGATGACTTCTTTGTTTTGTCTTCCTCCAGTAGGCCAATAATTCTGATGTTATTCCTCTTCATAGCATGAGACATAGCCCTTACATTTTCTTCAGTTTCTCTGATAATCTTATTAGATTTTTGTTCCCATATGTTAAATTCCACTTGGTTATCCTCTAGGTCATAGATGCAGTTTTCAGCTTTCTCTAGTCGATTTGCCAAGTCCATCAGTCTGCTGTTGGTTTTTGTTATCGCATCCCTAACCTCTTGTGAATGAACTTTATCTCATCTAGCAATCCACCCTTTTTCTGTATTGTTTCCTGCATATCCTGTATGACTCCAAGCATCAATCTGAAAATATCTTTTGGTGGCATATCAGTATCTGCTTCTTCTATGCATGTCGTCAGGTCCAGGACATCTTCTGCTGTTAACTTTTGTTTCTCTTGTTTTTTCATTGAGGTTGTTGGGGCTGATTGCTGTTTGCATTGCGTTGCTTTCGAGAAGCACTGGGAGACTTATAGGAATGTTTCTTCAAATTTTCTGTGACTAATTTCGCTGTGGAATTGGCCTGAAACTTTATTCTCTTGTGACTTCACTCTTTCCCTCGGGAACCAGTATTCTGTTATCTAAGGGGTAAGTTGGGTGATCCTCTCAGGGACCACTGGATGGATTCTTGTGGACCCACAAGGATGGTGCTGCACTGCACGATCTTACCAGGAGATGGGATGGTGCAGCCCATGGCAGCTTGGGGCACTGCAGGGTGTGTGGGGGAGTGCCCACCACAAGGGGAGCGCCACAGAATGCTGGTGGACTACACACTCCTGAGTAGAGAGCACTGTGAATGGTGGGTAGAACTGCCTGGATCAGGCAGATCGCTATGGAGGCTGGGCAATGGTTCCTGCAGCAGAGTGAAACGCCTGTCAGTACTGGTGGAATCATCCTGGGCCATGCGAAGCACAAGGCTGGAAACGGGAAGATTCCTCAATCAAATGGACCCCCCAGAGGACATTTAAAACCTCTCCCAAACACACAGGCTGGAATTCCCCTGTAATAAATTGTGGGGGGGGGGGGAGAAGTACCCAGATGGAGGGTGGGTTGGCTTATTCAGCCTTGGTCTACTCTGCACAGGGTGGGGATCTCCCTACTGGGTGTAACATACGTAATTGTCCAAGGGAAAGGAGAGTGGTCTGACCTATGATCCAAATTGGAAAAGACCAGGAGTGAACACCAAGAAACCAGGTTTGCTGAAACTGTGGAGGGCTAGAGAGAATCCAGCAAACCCAAAGTAACTATACAGCTGAGCCCTGATTCTCAACTGTGGGGCTGCAAGGGTTCAATCTCTGCACCATACCTGCGGCAAGCTGCAGCTTCGATTAAGCAATGACCCAGGCCAGCCCCCACCTTCCTGACAGTGACTCCAAACAACAGCAGACAGTGGTGGGGTTAGGGTCAAATCCTAGCCGGGCTTCACTATGGTAAGCCAAAAGGCCCCAGCCCCTCAAAACCCTGAGAATCTTTGCCTGCTTATTTTTATGATGACCCTCAAGCAATCCGGCAGTGCTGAATTTCTCTCTCAGCCACTCTCCCTGGGCCAGTCTCCTGCTGATTCCCTATGGTGAGTGTCTGCAGTCGCCATCTTCCCAGAAGTGCTCAAAGGATGCATCTTCAGGTATTTCTTATGGATAAATTGATTCGGGTCTTGAATGCATCACATCTCGAAGCCCCATCTAGAATGAATTAGCATAGAGGTCAGGGGTTCTACTGCATATGCATAGGCCACCCCTGGGGACGCATTGCCATCCTGCCTGTGCCCCTTCTGGTCCCTGTCACTTTCATCATCTCACCTACCTTCTAATCTACTCTAGGGGGAGGTATAAGACAATGAACGCTGGAATATCAGAAGTTATAAAAATGGCATACTTTTAACTCATGATGGTTGTAGTTTGCCTTTCTCTGTGTAGACAAGAATACTGAAAGTGAGGATTAATATTTCCCTGGTGAACTACACTAAAATATTTACACTTTAGAATTAAGATATCCTTATGGATAAAACCAATGGATTGTCTTTTCTAGTATTCTCTGTGTTTTAAATATAACCTTCACCAGAGACAACATAAGCAGGAGATGGTGGGGGAGGCTTCAAAAGACCCAAATTTGTGTACACATGAATGGGCAGATAGTCAAGAGATGGAGAAGAGAGAATTAAATAAAAATAAAAAAGGAACTAGTTTGAATGCTGTGTTGATATTGAATGCTTCTCCTAACTAGTGTTATAAAATAGATATAATGTGTTATGGAAACGAATATTAGCTGTTATGATGATTGAGATCCTATCCACTAAGAGTAACTTAATGAGTAAGATTTGATTTGCTTGAACGAAACACAGGCTGTTGATCTGAATGCCATAGGTATGTAGGTATAATATTGACTTAGGTCCAAAAGCTGAGTCATATTTAGAACTTTCAGCGTGTAAATGTTTACTTTTGAAAAAAATACAGATCTATACAGAGCTGATGAGAACACAGGAAACTTACTTTTGAAGGAAAGACCTGCAAGGGAAAAAAAACATGACTATTTGATTTTTTAATTTTGAGCAAGCAATTTGGATTGCCACTGGATGCATCAAACCAGAAAAGTGTCTGCTCATCAGAAAAACCCTCCTCCATGAAAATTAAGGGAATCTAGTAAGCAATCTGAACCCAGCGAGGTCCACGGAATTAGTGGAAGCCAAGGAGGCACAAAAATGAAAAATGGCTTGACTTTGGACATGCTCCATTGTGACCTGATGTCCACAATGTGTAAGGATGAAAGGAAAGGGCACATACAAGACTGGTGAGTCTGATGCACATGACGTTGTGCAAACTCATGAGACTAAAGCTGTGTTGTAACAGTGAAGATTTTGTGTTACTTTAGCTAGGTTAAAATCCCCAGTGGTTTGGCAGTGAAGACCTAATAATCTACTATGATGAGATAACCCGAGTGTGGGGCCTACTTTCAATAAAAGTGAACATGGATGAAAACATTTTGGGGTATATTTCATTGTAATATACTTTGTTTCTTGAGCTGCCCCTTAAAATTTTCTAGTTCTCTCTTTAATTTCATTATTTTCCCATTCACATTAGCTACTTTCAAGAGCAAGTTTCAAAATCTCTTCTGCCATCCACTTTTCTTGTTTCGTCCTTTGCTGTCTTTTTAATGGGCTGAGTTTATTCATGCATGCTACATTTGTTTGTGTTTGATGAATTTAATCTATTTCTGAGATGTTCTCTCCATTCAAGCAGAATATATTCAAGGTCTTATTTTTCCTTTTGTGGACTTCATTTAATTTTTTTCAGTTTTTGTCCAGACTTTCATATTAGAAATTGATGTTCTGTTCCCTAGTCAACTTTGTTTGGCTGATGATAGTGAGATTCTCTGTCATCTCTTCTGATACATGCAGTCAGTTTGATAAATAGATATTCCACCTGCATAGTCACCATTTACATTGTTGATAAAAGATATTTGCAGTTAAAAATTTGGTCTTAAAATTATACTATACAGGGGAGGGGGAGGGGGAAAATTATACTATGCATTTTGAGTGTAATTATTATCACCAGTGACATATTTTCCATGTAATAATTTTTCTTCTTTGTTCCAATTTTTAGCTTCCACCTACAAGTAATTGCCAACACAACTTGATTAAATGTTTGATCGATTTCAAACTAAAGAAACTTGTAGAATTCTTCCTTTCTATTCATTACTGACTTTAGTGGCTGGTGGGTAAATGTCATATTAATTGGCCTTTCTTGTAGGCACATCAAGGGTTTCCTATCACTGACAGACAGCACTGTTCTTCAGGATAGATCCTGAAATGTTCTCTTTCATGATGAACTTGACACGAGATACTCTTCAATATGTCATTACTGACGTAGTCAACAATATGATTGTCTGATTCAGAATGGCTTATCTTGTCCCATAGTGGTTCACTAATTCCTTCAGAAACCTGAAAAAGCAGTGGAAGTACTCATTGGTCTAGTCTAAGAAATTTGGAAGGCGGGTACTTGACCAACTAATTGGAAGTCATCCATGTTTATGCGCATTCCAAACAAAGGTGACCAAACAGAATGCTCACCCTGTAGAATGATATCACTGATAAGGTACACAAGCACATGTTTTCTTAACTCATCCAACAATGGTTACAGCAGTGCATTGACAGGGAGCTGCCAGGAGTTCAGTTTAGAAGAAGATGTGGAACAAGAGATATCATTCCTGATGTCTGATGGATCTTGGCTCAAAGCAGACAATACCAGGAAGATGTTTACTTGTGTTTTCATGACTATGCCAAGGGATTCAACGGTGCAGAGCATAACAGACTTCACATAGCCTTGAGATTGGGAATTCCAGAACACTTCATTGTGGTTTTGTAGAACTTGTATGCGAATTAAGCAGCAGTTATACAAATAGAACAAGACAATTCTGTGTGGTTTAAAATCAGAAAAGGTATGTCTCACAATACTTAATCAATCTCTATGCATACTTAATCAATCTGTTTAGAGAAGTTGGCCCATATGAAGAAAACTGTGGCATCAGGAGTGGAGGGAGGCTTACTAAAAACTTGTAATATACACATAATACAACCTTGCTTGCTGAAGCGAGGAGGATGTGATTACTTGCTGATGAAGATTATGGACTGCAGCCTTCAGTATGGATTATAACGCAATGTAAAAAGACCAGATTCTCACAACTGGACCAATAGGTAAATGCCATAATAAGCATAGAAAGGCTTATAAGATAGCAGATCTCATGCATAGAAAAGCATGAAATTGTCAAGGATTTTGTCTTACTTGGACCCACAATCAGTGTTCACGAATCAGTGGTCAAGTGATCAAAGGATGCATTGTATTGGGTAAATCTGCTGCACAACCCTAGTGACCTAATGGTTGTGTGTGGGACTGCAACCCACAGGGTTGGCGGTTTGAATCCAGCAGCAGCTCTCTGGGAGCAAGGTTGGGCTTCCTGCTCCCACCAGGGCAGTGATGCTCCCAAAAACAAAAACAAAAAAAAAGTGTAAAAAATAAAAAAGACCTCAGTAAAGTGTTGAATAGCAGGGAGGTCACTTTGAGCCCCAAGGAGCCCAGTCTCAAGCCATGGTATTTTCAATTGCCTAAGACCTGTGTGAAAGTTGGACATTGATGCATTTGAATTGTGGTGTCTTTGAATGTGGACAGTACCATAGACTGCCAAAAGAACAATCAAGTCTGTCTTCAAAGAAGTACAGCCACAACGTTCCATAGAGGCAAGAATAGGGAGGCCTTTCCCATGTTCTTTGGTCATGTTGTCATAGAAATTCTAGTGCCTGGATAAGGATGTCTTGTTGGGAAAGGGAAGGAGCAGTGGAAAGACTAAGACTTTTGACAACATGGACTTGCACAGTGGTTGATGGGCTCAAGCGTAAAAACAGGGTGAGGGTGGTTTAGTTCTGTTGTGGTATCGCTCTGTTGGTTGCTCTGAATGAGAACTTCTCATCACAGGTTTACATTTTATGTGTAGATGGGGCAACAGAACATACTAGATCTTGCTTGGATCAGGAACTAGCCTCTCAGTGATCCTGGAGGCTGACTTGTTACTAAATTGTATCTCGGTGCTCTACTCAGTTGCCAAGCTAGAAGTTGAACATTAGCATAGCTCCTGGTTATCTGAAGGTTCCACGTCTTCCTCTTTGTATAATTCTTTGTTGTTGAGAAGTGGAGAAATACTACTGTTCGCTTTTCTATTCCTACAAATGCAGTAGATTCTGAGATGTGACTAGTCATTCACTTCTCTATGATTGGTCAACCTCATAGTTGAATATTAACATAGCTCCTTGTTACCTGAAGCTTCCATGTCTTTTTATTTGTAGAATTCACTGTTTGTTGTTGTGGAGTGGAGAAATACTACTGTTCACTTTTCTATTCCTGGAAGCACAGTAGATTCTGAGATGTGACTAGTCACTCCCTCCTCGATGATTGGTAAACCTCATAGTTGAATATTAACATAGCTCATTGTTATTTCAAGATTCCATGTCGTTCTCTTTGTATAATTCACTGTTTGTTGTTGGGGAGTGGAGATATACTACTGTCCAATTTTCTGTTCCTGGAAACACAGTCGATTCTGAGACGTGACTAGTCACTCCCTCTTCAATGATTGGTCAGCTTCACACTAAATGGTGGGCCAGGAATCGGGTCCTGTCCAATTGCCTTATAGCTGTTATTTTATAAGTCTTTGGGAGAGTGCCAATGGAAAAGACTAGACCACTGGACAACAGCAAGAAAGATTGCTGTGCTTTGAACTAAGTGACTACATCCATCAGACACGGGATTGTCTGGAAACTCAGCAGGTCAGTTCAGAGGTAATTCTGACTTTAAAATCTTTCTATCTCTAAGTAGAGGCATCCTGGTTACCCTATGGGATGAGTGTTGGGCTGTTAACTACAAAGTAGACAACCCACCAGCTGTTTCACAGGAGAAACATGAGGAGGCCTGCTCTTATATTTACCATCTCAGAAACCATTTGTAAGAATGCTGTGAGAGGGGAAAGGGAGAGGGTCTTAATAAACCCAGGGACAAGGAAACAACAAGTGATCCAAAAACTGATGAAGAAGAGGGTGCAGGAATCCTGGTGAGGCTTGATCAAGGGTAATGTAACTGAGATAAACTACTGAAACCCAAATGAAGGCTGAACATGACAGTGGGACAAGAGGGAAGTAAAAGGAAACAAAGGAAAGAACTAGGAGGCAAAGGACATTTATAGAGGCCTAAATACAGGAATATACATATGTACATGTAGATACATTTATATATGATGATGGGGAAATAGATCTAAGTGCATGTATTTATTCGCTTACTATTAAGATAGCAGATGAACATTGGGCTTCTACTCAAATACTCCCTCAGCAAGAACACTTTGTTTTATTAAACTGGCATTCCATGATGCTCCCCTTCCCCACACAATCACTGAAGACAAAGCAGGTATATAAGCAAATGTGGTGAAGAAAGCTGATGGTCCCAGCTATCACAAGGCATAGCATCTGAGGCCTTTAAAGGCTTGATAATCAACAAGAAGCCATCTAGCTGAGAAGTAACCAAACCCATATGGAAGAAGCACACCGTCCTGTGTTATCATGAGGTGTTCATAAGAACAGGTATCAGGCATCAAAGAACAAAGAATCATATCAATGTGAATGAGTGGGAATGCAGAGTGGAGACTCAAAGCCCATCTGCAGGCAACTTGACATCCTCTAAACAGAAGGGTGGCAGAGAGGAGATGAGCCAGTCAAGATGCAGTTTAGCAACAATGAAACATACAACTTTGCTCTAGCTCTTTAATGCCACACACACACACACACACTATTATGATCCCAGTTTTACTTACAAATATGGCTTGACCTAAGGATGTAGACTGGTACAGATAAGATCTGGAAACACAGGGAACCCAGGACAGATAAACGCCCTCAGGACCAATCATGAGAGTAGCGATACCAAGAGGGGAACAGGAAGGTGGGGGAGAAAAGTAGTATGAATCACAATGATCTACATATAACCCCCTCCCAGGAGGATAGACAAGAGAAAGTGGGTGAAGGCAGACATCGGGTAGTGTAAGACATGAACAAATCATTTATTAAATATCAAGGGTTCGTGGGCAAGGGAGGGCGAGATAGGGAGGGAGAAGATGAGGAGCTGATACTCAGGGCTCAAGTAGAAAGAAAATGTTTGGAGAATTATGATGGAAGCAAATTTACGATGGTACTTGACACACTGGATGGATGGATGGATTGTGGTAAGAATTTTACAAGCCCCCAAGAATATGATATTTCTTAAAATGATGGTTACGTTAAAGAAAAATAATTTCCATGAGTCAGGATGGACTCAATGGCCGTGGGGTCTATAAGGGAACAATGGGTAGCAAGACAATAGCAAGGGGAAGAAGGGAGGGGGAAAAACACTAGCAGGATGCAATGGAGAGCTGGTAGGCTCAGTTTGGGAGCCGGGGAGCCCTGCTTGGTGGGCAGCAGGATTAACTCCTTGATGGCTGCAGTTCATTGTTCAGTTTAAGAATGAGTTTAACGCCTACCAGACTCAGTGGAAGACGGACAACAGAAATGTGGGTGAAGGGAGCAGACAGCCAAGGTAAAACATGAATATATAGTTGATCAAGGATGCACAGGATGGGAGGGTGGGAGGATTAGGGAGGGAGGGGTAAAAAGAGGAGCGCTCAAGTAGAAAAAAATGTTTTGGAAGTGTTGATGGCAACATATGTACAAGTGTGCTTAATAGAATTGAATGATGGATTGTTAAAAGTTTTGTAAGAGTCCCCAATAAAATGATTAATAACAATAACAAAAGAATGGGCTCAAACAAATATTTGGATGTTGCTTACATTTTGAAATCTAGCCCACTGTTTTGTCTTCTACAGCTGTCCCATTGGGTTATTCTGACTCGTAGTAGCTCGGTGTGACGGAGGTAAGCTGGCCCATGGGGTATTCTTGATCATGATCTTTATAGAAACAGATTATCAGACCTTTATTCCTCAGTCACTAGGTTGGTTTGAAGTAGCTAATTTTCAGGACTTTAAGAGATTCCCCAGGATATGAGATTTCCACCTTCCACATCCTCCCAGGTCCCATGTTTCTGCTCTCAGACATTTGCTCCTGTTGGGCTTATTCTGTCTGGGGTTGCACAGCTCACTGCAGAGCCTTTGACTATACGCATGTGCCCTGGGGTGCATTGCCATGCTGTCTGCAGTGTGCCCTTCTGGCACCTGTCCTTTCCATCTTCTAACCTACCTTCTAGTTCACTCTAGGGATGGTATAAGAAATTGAACACTAAAAATCAGAAGGTATAAAAATGGCATACTTTTGGGCTGAGCCCCGGTGGCATAGTGGTTGTGCGCAGGACTGCGGCTCACTGGGACAGAGGTTCAATTCCAGCAGTGGAGCTGGGTCTCCTACTCCCACCACCAGAGAGCAGTGATGCCCAAAACAAACAAACAAACAAAACACATAAAAATGGCATGCTTTTAACTCCTGCTGGCTCCTTTTTGCCATCTGTCACTGTGCCCACTGTAAGCCTTCTTAGGCAAAGGTTGTAACTCCTGGCTTCACTGGTGGGTAAGCCAGTGCCCAGAAACCCCCCACTCTGCTAACAACGCTCCTGCCCAGAGGTGTGTGTCTCTCTTGATCCTCGGGCTTGGAAGTCCACCACACCTTTTCCTAGTTCAGATGCCTCTGTTGTCACCATTTATGCTTCTGCTTCTCAGCACTTTCATCACCGTTCACTATTTTTTCATGATCAGTTCTTTTTCTCTCTGTATCCTGGCTCTAGGAGGTTCCCAATGCAGGGACCTTGAGTCCAAAGGACACACTCTGCTCCCATCTCTTCTAGAACATAGTGAGTTTCCTCCCTTCTTGCCCCTGGGATAGTTCATTTAGGCCTAACAGATGGAAAAACCGATCAATTCCCATTTCTAATGTTGTATATAACTTATTTCACACAAACACGAAAGAACAAGTTCAATATATCTTACATGGTAAGACCTAAAAAAAAAAAAGGAAGCCTTTCGTTGCAATAATGAAAGATTCTATAGGTAAAATATTGAACAGGGCAGGAAGAATACAGAATCTTTTTAATCAAAAAATAACTAGTTGACCCCCAACCATTTCAGGAGGTAGTATATATGCAAGAACCAAAGGTGCTGCATGAGGAAATTCAAGATGCACTGAAAATATCAGACTAAAACAGGGCTCCAAAAATGGATGGAATGCTCACTGAGAGGTCTCCACTAGCTCGTTAAACTGGACACTTTCATGGGTTTATACCAGGATATTTGGAAAGCAGTTGCTTGGCCTACTCACTGGAAGACATCCATATTTGTACCCAATCCAGGGAACGGTGCCCCAACAGTGTGCTCGAATTATAGAACGGTATCATTAGTATGACAAGCAAGTTAAATATTGCTGAAGACCATCCAACAATGGTTGCAGCAGTATGTTGATAAGGAGTTGTCAGAGGTTCAGCCAGGATTTAGAGGAGGACTTGGAACAAGCAATATCATTGCTGATGTCAGATAGTTCTGCACTAAGGCATTCGTCTGTGTGCACCACAATAAACTACAGAGAGTCTTGAGAAGATGGGAATCCCAGAACACTTCATTGTGCTCATTTGGAACTCATACTTGGATCAAAAGACAATTTTTCAATGAGAACAATGGAACTCTGCATGGTTTATAACTAGGAAAGGTATGCTTCAGGGTTGTATCATTTTGTCAAACTTATTCAATCTGTCTGCTAAGCAAATAATCAGAGAAGCTGCATTATATGAAGAAGAATACAGCATCAAGATTGGAGGAAAGCTTATTAACAACCTTCAATGTGCAGATAACACAACCTTACTTGCTGAAAGTGAAGATGACTAGCTGATTAAGACTCATTGTAAAGAAAACCAAAATGTTCACAACTTGACCAATAAGTAACAAAATGATAAATGGAGATTAGATTGTTGTTGTCAAGGATTTTTGTCTTGTTTGGATCCACAATCAAATTCTCTTAGAAGCAACCATCAATAGATCAAAGAAGATTTTGAATTGGGTAAATCTGCTACACGAGACCTCTTTAGAGTGTTAAGAAGCACAGATATTACTTTGAAGACTAAGATGCATCTGACCCAAGCTGTAGTAATTTCCATTGCCTCATATGAATGTAAAAGTTGGACATAAGGAAGACAGAAAGGGAATCAATGCATTCACATTATGGTGCTAATGCAGAATATTGAACGTACCATGGACTGCCAAAACGACCAATAAACATGAAAGCTGATGAACCTGCAGAAGAATGATGTGTTAGAATTATGGTGCTGCCACAGAACATTGAAATTACATAGACTTCCAGAAGAACAAATAACCTGTCTTGGAAGAAATGCCAGCAGAAGACTCCTTAGAAACGAAGACAGTGAGACTTCATCTGACATATTGTGGACATGTCATCAGCAGTGACAGTTCATCTAGAAAGAAAGTTCATGGACACAGAGAGCATATTGGTAAAGGGTCCATGGGAAAGACTGTCCATTAGATGAGTTGACACCAAGCCTGCAACAATGATTCAAGTGAAACAATTGTGAAGATGGCCCAGGATTGGACAGCATCTTGTTCTGTTAGGATTGACCTGAAAACACCACTGCTGCATGTTCAAATACAGGACAGCCACTATAATGTCTTGAATTTAGAAGAGTAATTGATTCAGCTACAACTGGACTGTAAGAATCTAAAAATGACTCCTCAGTTGCAGATTTGAGTGCACACTTTAGGCCATCTTTAAAGGCAAAAACTAATGTATTATTTGTCTAAGACTTAAGCAAGCATGGAAAGAAGTAGAAAGCAAAATTAATGTTATTATTCTTTAGAGTTCAGGAGCATTATAGGGTACAATATTGATTACAACTTACTAGTTAATAAAATAAAGACAGTATTATCATGGTTACAACATTCAGAGGAATGATATATTGATTGCAATGTTCTCATCTCGAGAACATAAAAGTGCATTCTAAAATCAATCACAAGTGGGACTTTCCAAGATGGGAGGGGAAGGAGGCAGGTCAATTAGCAGTCAACCAGATGGCATTATAGTGCCTAGTACTAGTCTGTTTCAGTCCCTAGTGGTTTTCTTTGGGAATCAAATCATTGACCCATCAAGAACTTTTTCTGGATTTAGGGCTATATATTGAGTTTTTAACACCATAAACCTACAGCCTTTATATGGTTTTGGGTGAACTTTATTAATGTATTAATAATACATATTATTATTAATACATATAATTAATCAATGCATTATCAATACATATTAATAAACATAATAAATGTTTCAGTATTAGTAATAATAGGGGACTGGCAAGCCAGTAATTAAGGTAGTGACCCAAGAAGACCAATTAAACAACTTTTGTTACC
>PVJH01031180.1:0-24042 GCA_004026705.1 Nesogale talazaci
TAAAATATATTATTGAGTGAAAAATAGAAATGAAAAGCAATATACATTTTTCAAAAGCAATACATGGACTGAGCCCCGGTGGCATAGTGGTTGAGTGTGGGACTGTGACCCACAGGGTTTGCGATTCAAATCCAGCAGCAGCTCTCCAGGAGCAAGGCAGGGCCTCCCACTTCCACCAGAGGGCAGTGATTCCCCCCCCCCCCAAAAAAGCAAAATGCGTAACAAATCCTTTAAAAATAATTTTTACATAATAGAAAAAACAAATAATATATACCCAGACAAAAACATTTTATATTATTTCTCACAGCACATAGCGATATACTCATGTTCCTTATAATAAGGTAGATGGTTAAATAAGCTATATTTGTAATGGTTATTACCTGATTAAGGACTCTAGTGTCACTGTAGGTTAGGCCCTGGGCAGTTCAAACTCAGTCGTCACTTGCTGGAGAAAGATGAAGTCTTTGTCCATAAAGATTTAGTCTGGTTAACCCTACTTTGACTACATGACAGTGGATTTGCTTTCGCTTTTGTGTTATAGCTGGCTATAAAGTATTTTTGGGGCTGAGCCCCGGTGGCGTAGTGGTTGTGCGTGGGACTGCGGCCCACTGGGTTGGAGGTTCAATTCTGGCTCCCAGGAGTAAAGGCTGGGCCTCCTACTCCCACCACCAGAGGGCAGTGATACCTAAAAAAAAAAAAGTTTTTTGGGAGGTTTTGATTTCATTAACTTTAAGATGCTTTCATTGGTGACGTTTTTTGGTAGAATTTTAATTTAAAATATCAGTTGTTGGATCCTCCAGTGACCAGGTTTAACATTTCTTTCTTGAGTTGTTTAAATACTCAACTTGTAGTCACTAAATGTCTACATATCCAACAGTCAAAAATTACTTAAAATCAAGGATGAAAGCGTAAGGAGTAAGGAAGCCAAGTTAATAATAATAATAAAAACAACAACAGAACAGCCAGGGAAGAAATAGGCAGGCCGATGGATTGTGACGAGTGTAACTAAACTGCTAGTGTAGAAATTGCTGTTTAAACCTTCACTGAAAACAAAGTATTATTTTAGATAAACATATCTACAGTACCTTTGATGGGAGTAGTTTAAAGAATATATTAGGCAAGACAGACTAACTGTATGCCCCCAGGCAACTGACTCTATACTCTTAAGCTTCATTGTTTTGCATTTGTAAGATGGGATGGACTATTTCATTCTCCTGAGTTGTAAAACAGGAAGCACTGCATTGGTTTCCAACAAATATTAGTTCTCTTTCTTCCATGATTGTGAATCTTCCTTTCCAGTAATGGTATAAAACCAATACCTTTCATGCACCCACAATTGTTTCCATTTGGAAATGAAAAATAAGAGTTATTTTGTGGCTTCCCACTTTGAGAACAGCTTGGGTATTGGCCTTGGTAGCTATTCTTCCATTTAGGTGTACTTGAAAACAACTAGCAACTCTTAAGGGCTTGGTGCAAATTGTGTGTACTCTACTGCTAACCTGAAGGTGGCACTTGGAGCTCAACCCAGTGAAGCAATGGAAGAAAATCCTGACAATCAAATGACTGCCCGGGCTACTCTGTGGAGCAATGCTCCGCCAGCACCCGAGGCCACTGTGAATAGGAATCCACTGGACAACAACTACCAACAACTGATTAAGTACAGTAGGGAAAATTACCTGGGAGTGACTTTTTAATATTAGAAAGTTGAGAGTGCTGCTTCAATAAAGGCTAGATGTTTTGAAGAGAATTAGATATCACCCCTTTGTTGAGTTCTGTTTTTCATTCCTGTATATATTTGATTTGACTCCAGATAATGACTAGTAGCAAGATAGAGTGATGGCAAACTGCTTGCAATATTTATGCCTTCAACTAACTTTGTTTTGTGTGATCTTTTTGTTTTGTTTTGAGCGCCTCATATGTACTAGAGAGAATGTTCTATTCTTTGGACATATGACAGCAAAACAAACAAGAACCTTTGTTCTCACAGAGCTTACATTCAAGTGAGATTTCAATGTAAGATTTGTATCTACCTTTATGGCAATTTTATCCTCAAGACTGGCACACTAAATACAAGATAATATCTCCTAAGCTAAAAGAATACTTGAAAAAATGTACTTACCCCTCTTGCTTTGCTTTACTATCTAATCACAAAATTGCCAAGAATGCTCAAACCAGAAGAGAGTAATTTTTCTTGTTTTCCTTTTTAGTCCCCCAAAGAATTCCCTTTTTCTCTAAATATAGATTAAATGTACACCACTCTTATTTGAGGCTGATATTTTGTGATCAAAATTAGGACATTCAGAAAGGTCTGATTATATGACACTGTGAATGCAGCAAAGCTCATTGGTTGGTTTTCCCATGGGCCTTGATGGTCAGTGACTCCACTTCTAATCTGAGCTCCATGTCTCAGCAGTTGTTATTTAATTACAAATGACAGAATATACTAAAAGCTTGTAAATACATCACCTATTTCAAAGTAAAACCACAAATTTGAAGAGTTTCCTATATACTACCCTTAACAAGCTATTACATTAAATATTTTTATAAAATTTTATTGATATTTAGTCATTTCTACACAAATTATTCATTGGCTTAGGTTGAATTTTTCAGTCTGTCAATATCCTCACTAGTTACATTTTGATTATATCATTTACTTTCATCTACTTTCCTTATCCTTCCCCTCTTTATCTTCACATAACAAATATTGACTATTTGGTTTCCTAGATGATAATTTAAAAGAGCATGATACTCAGGGGTAAGGTTTTTTTAAAATATATATATATATATATATATATATATATATATAAAGAGTTTTATTGGGACATAATCAAAATATAATTAGTAGTTCAATCATATCAAGAAGAGTTGTACAATCATTACCACAATCAATTTTAGAACATTTTCTTCTTTTTTTGTATTCCTTGTTGTCTGTCTCTATGTAGTCACTCATTCTGAATTTCATATACCAAAAAAAAAAGTCAAAAAATTAGCAACAATAACAAAGCAAAATTAAAAAAAAACTCAAGTTAAACAGAAAATAGTTTAAACTAGAACAACTTTAAAATGGGTCAAAAGGGAGATCAAATGATAAGATTTTAACCTAATTTCATAATCCACTTTCAACTGCACTTTGTATGGCAGTAAGATTATTCACATCCCTGGTCTATGTTCACTGGAGGTTTAATCCACATTTAAATCAGTCTGTTTGTTCATAAGCTGAAATGTAACCTCCAAAAGTAGTCGTGTTCAAATTTAAAGGGCATTTTGGGAGTTCTAGCTTCAACTGGTTCAACAGATCTAGACTTTTTGAGAATTTGAATTTGTTTTACATTTTTCTGCCATTCTATTAGGGTCCATATATTGTGCTGATCAGAACTGTTTGATAATTGGGCACCATTTAGTTCTTGTGGTCTTAGAGTAGGAGAGACCATGGTTTGAAGCCTCTTAGACCTGAGGAGTGGTTTCATCTTTGAGCCTTTGCTTTCCTTCTTTCTCTTTGATCCAGCCATGTAGAAGAGACCATTCGTTGTATCTTAGATTGCTACCTGTAAGCTTTGTTTTCCCCCTCCTTTGTTTTCCCCTTGTAAGCTTTTTAAAATCCTAAACTCAGGTCACCAAACTTGCATGTGGAACAAATTGTATGAACCCTATCATGCCTGTTGGCTAAGTTATCTTGCAAGACTGTGGTTAGCCTTCAATCTTGCTTTGTGCTTGCTTTTGTTTAAGAAATGTCAATAACTGTTCCCTATGTGCTTTCTCTTATGTATGACTACATATCTTGCACACATATGCCTGCAGATACACTTAAGCCTCAGAGATACAAGAGAGCTTCAAAAAGGTTGTGGAAGAATGGAATTAAAAGATAATTAACTTTTCCCATGAACTTTTTGAAGCTTCCTCTCTCTCTCTCTCTCTCTCTCTCTCTCTCTCTCTCTCTCTCACACACACACACACACACACATTTCTCTAGCCATGTGTGTGCATACAAACCTACATGTTATCACACCCATATTTCTTGATGAATTTTGCAAAAGTGTATCATATATTACATTTACCAAAAGTGTTCCTTATTATTATGTACGTCTTGGTGACATCATTTACCTTGACCAAATCGTGTACACTTTTCCTCACTTTTGGTGTTCCTTTTCCCGTTACTATAAGTAACAAGAATCGAGAGTCTACAGAGTACTTATTCTTCCATTACATTTCTATTCCTGGTAAATACCCATGATTGATAACCTCTAATGGCTTTATGCCTCCGTAGTCTTGTGGTTTTATAAAAATTAGATCATATAATATTTGCCCTTTTAAGAATGATGTTTATTCAGCAGTGCCTTCCAGATTCATCCATGTTTTGGTGTCCTTTGCCCATTTTTTAAAACTGGGTTGCTTATATTGTTTTCTTATTGTATTATTAAAGTTCTTTTATATATTTTGGAGATTAAACTTTTTGGCTTTATTATTTCTGACAGATTTTTCCCAGTCTATAGGTTTTCTTTGTACTCTTTTGATAGTCTTTTGATGACCATCGTATGTAATTTTATGAGCTCTGAGTTATCTAATTTCTTTTTTGCTGTTCATGTATTTGCCTTTGTACTTTATAGTTTGTAGTTAAACATTTTGACAATAATGATTAAATATATTTCTCATTTTTTTCAATATGGGAAATATATGGATCTAGTTGATCCTAAAACTGTATATTCATTATACATTTTTCCAATAATAAAAAATTATGTGGCATTTAAAAGTAATGTCCTCTGTGCTCACCTACAGAAACCTCTGTAGGTTATTCTAGACCTCCTACTGCTACAACTTCTCTGTCACTTCTATCCTGTCTTTGGTATGAACTCTATCTCTTATACTAAGGAGGTTCAGTGAACAGGGAAGTCAGGTTCCAAAAGATAGACCCTACTCCTGACTTTTCTTTCTTGATGATTGTGAGCTTCCCTGACTCACCCACCCCCACTTCCACTTCTTTTTAAATGATGGCTTATTTTAAATGTAGTGGGATGGCCAAACTGACCAATCCCCATGTTAGAGTTCCGCCTACCTCATTTGCAGGGTCAGACTCCACATTGGTACTGTGTACCTATTTACATTATTATCCAGTTATCCAAATCCCTTGGTGAACCACAAGCATCAGTGATTTGATGGAAATTACAAAGACTGTAGCTTATTGTCATTAAGTAGTGTCAGATAGATTCCAACTCACAGCAGCCCTGTGTACAGTAGAATGTAGCACTGACTCGTCCTGTGCCAGCCTCACAATGGTTGCTTTCGAGCCCAGAGTAGCAGCCTCTGTGTCAATCCATTTTCTTGATGGTTATCGTCTTTCTCTCTGCCCCGGTACTTTACCAGAGGAGCCCTGATTGGGTATTGGTTATGTGTTGGGCTGCTAATGCAAAATCAGCAGTTCGAAACCACTAGCTGCTCCACTGGAGAGAAATGAAACTTTATACTTCCATAAAGAGTTACAGGAGCAGTTTTACCTGTCCAATTGGATTGCTATGAGACAAAATCAACTTGATGTTTTGAGTATGTGACTTATCAAGTATGTCCGTTTCCAGAGAGTGGTCTCTCCTGAAAATATTTTAAAAGTACATGAAACAAAGTTTCATCAGCCTCATTTCTAAGCAGCATTCTAGTTGTACTTCTTACAAGGTAGATTGTTTTGTTCTTCTGGCAGCCTAGGTACTTTCACTCTACTTTAGTAGCACCATAATTCAAATCCATTAGTTCAGTCTTCCTTATTACATGTCCAGCTTTCACATGTATATAAGATGATTGGAAATATCCTGGCCTCTGTCAGATTCACCTTAGTCCTCAAAATGACATCTTTACTCTTTAATACTTTAAAATGCTTTTTGCCCTAAATTTTCTCACTGCAATATGTCATTTGACTTCTTGACTGCTACTTTCATGGGCATTGACTGTGAAGTCAAGTAAAATAAAATCCCCGACAAATTCCATTTACCACGATGTTATCAGTTAGTCCAGTTGTGAAGATTTTTGCTTTCTTTAATTGAGTTATAATCCATACTGAAGCCACCCCTTTTTGCTTGCAGCAAGTGGGGTTGTATCATCTCCATAAATGAGTGTATGAATATAATCTCACTTTTTTCTAGTAATGGGAAGTACAATAAAGAGCATTCTGTCATTTCTTTTAGGAAGTAGATATGCTCATTTAAAATGTAGATGCATATTGCCACAAACAGAGTCAAGTACATATTTTTAAAGATCATTCCCTTACTGTTAAAGGAAATATGATATTTATACACACAGAGAGAATGATATAAAACATAATTAATGCAAAAATATGGCACAGAACAGATCTAATGAAAAGGAGCAGGATGCTAGAGAAAGAAAAACTTCCTAAAAGGGGTGAAACTCAAGCTGTATCTTGGGGAGTAAATAGACCAAGAAGAGAAAATGAATGTTGAGGTTAGGGAAATAACAAACCAAGGGGAAAATGGCAGGCTATGCACCAACCTTGTAAAAGGTTGACCTGACTCATGGGAGTGAATTCTGCATCTAGATAATGGCTAGATTTTGAGGTGCAAATCTTGGCTGAGCCCTTTTGAGAGTGGTGCAATACTTACAGAAGCTCATCTGAAAAACGACCGTCTCACTGTTGTCTGCGAATGTTGTCCTAATGTGTGCCATAGTCGACACACACACCCTGTTACAGATGAAGATGCTGGGTCTTATTCAGAGCCGGTCATCATTAATAAATAGGTGGACCTACAAGTAGAATTTTCTAGGACAATTAGTTGAAGTCAGTTTAAAATTTCATTCAATTAGGCAGGATACCACTTACAACTAGTTTAAAAACATTTCTTAGTTGTAAGTTTTTCTCATTGTGGCTCAGACATAGTTTTTTGGCCCTGCCCGCCTCCGACCCCTTTGGAAATTAGAGGACATTAGTTGTTACCTGTTTTAAACAGGATTCGGGAACAATTGTGAGCTGTAATATTTAATTATTTGAATACAAGTAATTAAATAATTATTCTGGCAGTATTGTAGCTATTGTTTTTTCTGTATTAGAGCTATTTCTTTTCATCATCTTTATACAGATTCACATTGTCATAAGAATTTTGCCATATTTGTGGTAGTTCTCTGAATACTTTAGCAAAACTCACTTGATTTGTGTTTTCACTTGGCAAGTGTACAGCCTTGAACAAAAGCCAAAGCCCTCTGCACAGCAGACAGGATCCACATTAGATTTCAATATGAGTTACATGTAATAACCAGCATTCCACTGGGACTAGCTTGGTGCAGAAGTAAGAGATTCAGTAACCTCTGTTAATTTTAAAAGGACTTTACATCCAGGCAGATTTTGAGCACTCCTAACCTGAAGTAAAGGTTTATTGATATGAGATGTTTAATTATGAGTGTTTGTTTTTCTATTTTTTTTCTTGGTAGAAAACCAGGCAAGAGCTAAGGAATCAGATTTATCAGATACCCTGAGTCCAAGCAAAGAGAAAAGCAGTGACGACACTACAGGTGAGTTTTAACCTTGTGTTTACAGATCTGCAGATGTTATTGTGACCGACCAGGCAGTTTAAGGGTGCAGGTTATAGTTGGGGATTTCAGAGTTTGTGTTTGAAAAATCAGTGTTTCGTTTCTCAAATCATTCTCTTAGATCTTGGATGTTTTGTTTACTTTCAATTATCTCAATACAGTAGCTATATGAACTCTGGTTATTTATTTTGATAATGATACTTTGCTGGTAGACCTATGTATGTGTATTTTATCTTTTTTTTCCCTAATGTAGACGCCCAAATGGATGATCAAGATCTAAATGAACCCATTGCTAAAGTGTCCCTATTAAAAGGTACCTTCACCCCTTTTTAATAATATTTCACATAAGATACTAGAATCACAAAATCAGTTTTATGTGTAGTGTAATTTTTAGTTAAATGATTAGGATAAATAATAAAGTAATAGGAACTAAATTTTAAAGTATTTATTTTGGAGCCCAATATTTGAAATAATATTTATACCATAGAATGCTTTCAAACAAGTAAGTTTTGTACTAAGGGTAAAGTAGTAAGGGGTGGAATATGAAATGCAATGTGTTTTTTGTTTATGATCGTTTTTAACTTAAGCTAAGAATGATGAAAATACTGATTTTTTTGATAGATTTCCTGCTTGCTCTTTTATTACATGGTTGACTTGTAAGCTTCCTTGTTTTCTGGTCTTCCTCATTCTATAGTATTTCCAGGTGTATAGGACCTTATTCTAGAAATGTTGGACCAAAAAATCGTTGTCAAGGCTAAGTTAAAAATGGTACATGCTATAAACTTTTTCACTTGTCTCACTTCTAAAAAGAAAGTACATGTTTCTTGGTAGGTAGTTGTTTACAATGAAATGTGTAGGAAATGAATCAGCAGTAAGTACCTTGGGTGGCTTACGGACACATCAGTAATGGTCAGCGTTCCATCTCATATGTTGCCTGATTATACATTACAAGAAAGGCTGTCATGTAACTACTGCCGAGTGGTTAGAACATGAGGGCAGTAGTGGACTGGCACCAGGGCAACTCTGGGATCCGAGCCGCAGGAACAGCCTGTGAGGTGTTTGTGTGGAGGAGCGCCCATGATCTCTTAAAACCAGACCCTGAGCTTTGTGCTTATGTGCGGTGGCCTTAGTTTTACCCTGAATGACCCTGCACTTGGCCTAGCTGCACCGGGGTTTGGGGTGGTTAGCAAAGAGATTATCCACATTCTCTCAGGAATTTTTCGTCTGGGCAACCTGACCTTCTCGTCTCTTCTCCTTGGATCTTGGCAATCACATGGCTCTTTGAACCACCTTTGATCTAATTCCACAACCAGGAAAGACCCTGAAGCCTGTTGACACAGGCAGCAACTGCTCCTCTGTCCTTAAGTGTGATATCATAATATGCAGGACCCCTCCTGATCTGTATTTTCTCAAGTGACCTCTGCTGGTGTTGATAACGCTTGCTTGCCTTTTAGTGTCATAATAATAGACATACGTTAATGGTTACACAGTTTGGGAATCTCATCTTGGAAGCAGTATAGTTAATGTATAAAATATTATTGCTGTCAACTGAAAGGAAAAAATGTCAGACTCCCTGGGCCTTTACGGGAGCATAGATAATAAACCCTGGACTATTCATTGAAAGAGCAATGGCTCAAACCCACCAGCTGCTCTGCTCTGGTTAAGATGTATAGCCTCAGAAACCCTGGAAGTCGGCTAGAGAAACAAGAGGAGAGGTGAATGGGTAATGGAAACTCCTTATCACGAAACAGCCATTTTTACAGTCTTTTGAATGGTAGAAATCTTTTCAGCAGTAAAGTTCAGTTTGATATATAGCCAGCATTTGTGATTGTGTTTATTATACTCACCTGTATTAGTGATTTTTTGTTTTGTTTTTTTGGGCATCACTGCCCTCTGGTGGTGGCAGTAGGAGGCCCAGCCTGTATTAGTGATTTTATGTGTGGCTTGTTTTAGATTTGATTTTTATTCCCCTGCCTACCACAAGGTCAAGGATTTAGTAAAAATGAGCTGCTGGGAAATTAATTAATGGTAGACCCCTTAAATCAAAATTAAAATGTCATAAGAAATTTGCAGCGGTGGCTGGGTAGCGTCCACGACCACCAGAGGCAGTGATGCCCACAAAAAAAAAAAAAGAAAAAGAAATTTGCAAATAACACTCTAGCTTGGAAGTTAAGAAAGACTCACAAGAGCTCTGAGTTCGAGCTCAGCTCTGTTAATTATTTGTAATCTGCTCTTAGGTAAATTACCCAATTCTCCTGTGTTTTTTATTTTTGGGGGGGCAGGGGGGCATCACTGCTCTCCGGTGGTGGGAGTAGGAGGCCCAGCCCCACTGCTGGAATTGAACCTCCGTCCCAGTGGGCCGCAGTTCCTGCGCACAACCACTACACCACCGGGGCTCAGCCCTCCTCTGTGCTTTTCTTCATCAAAAACTACTTCATAGGATTATTGTGAGGGTTAAATGAAATGATGATGATAGACTACAGAATACAACCTTTTAACCGACATATTGAAGACACCAGTGGTGAGGAAAGGGTTTGATTGATAAAAATAAACCTATCTCTTGAAGATAACAGAGTGGTTCTTAGTTAATTAAAAATATTGGGCTGAACCCTGGTGGCATAGTGGTTGTGCGCAGGACTGTGGCCCACTGGGTTGAAGGTTCAAATCCAGCAGCAAGGCTGGGCCTCCTACTCCCACCACCAGAGGGCAGTGAGGCCCCCGAAACAAACAAACAAACAAACAAACAAAAAATATCGTTGGTTTTGGGCAGAGCCCCGGTGGCATAGTGGTTGTGTGCGGGACTGTGGCCCACAGGGTTGGCAGTTCAAATTCAGCAGCAGTTCTCCAGAAGCAAAGCTGGGCCTCTTATTCCCACCAGTGGCCAGTGATGCCCATAATAATTTAAAAAAAAAAAAAAAAGATTGTTGGTTTTTATTTGCCAGTATTTTCTCCTTTTTCTTTTGGAGAGAAGCAGTTGGTGATAGCTCTTTGGTAGTTAGTACAGGATGTGGTAGTTAGTACAGGATGTGGTAGTTAGTACAGGATGTGCCTAATTTCCGACAAGGATTCTGAAGATCCTGTGTAAGTCCATTTGGATTGAAGTTGAATACTTCGTTTGATTTTGTTTTAATTTCCAATATCTATCAATATCCTTATAAATGCAGCAGGGTTTGAACAATAAATTGTGAAAATGAGCTTCTATAAGTAACCCTTTAAAAATAATATAAACCGTATATCAATTAATCCACAATTAGAGACAAGGTGGATGAGAGAAGTCCAGTAGGGATAGATCAAGGATAATGTAACAGAGAGAAAATACTGAAACTCAATGGAGGCTGAGTATGATAGTGGGACAAGAGGAAGTAAAAGGAAATAGAGGAAAGAACTGGGGATAAAGAGCATTTCTAGAGGTTTAAATACAGGCATGTACATAGGTGCGTATATTTACATGTGACAATGGGGGAAATAGATCAACAAACTTATACATGTAGGCTTAGTAGTAGAACAGCAGATGGGCATTGGACCTCCGCTCAAGTACTTCCTCAATGCAAGAACACTTTGTTCTATTAAATTGGCATTCCATGATGCTCACCTTCCCTACCCGATCACTGAAGACAAAAGTGTGCATAAGCAATGGTGGTGAAGAAAGCTGATGGTGCCCGGCTGTCAAAAGATGTAGCGTCTGGGGTCTTAAAGGCTTGAGTAAACAAGCGGCCATCCAGCTCAGAAGCAACAAAGCCCACATGGAAGAAGCACACCAGCCTGCGTGACCACATGGTGTTGAAGGGATCCAGTGTGAGGCATCAAAGAACTAAAATTATATCATTATAAATAGGAGGGAGTACAGATTGGTGACCCAAAGCCCATCAATAGGTGAAGCGACCTCCTCTTACAGGGAGGAGATAAGACAGTTAAAGTAATGTAATAACAACAAAATATGCATCTTTCCTCTAGTTCTCAAATGCTTCCTCACACCCCACGATCATGCTCCCGGTTCTACCAGACAAGTCCAACTAGAATAGGGGATGCACACTGGAGTCGGAAACATGGAGAATTTAGGATAGATATTCCCACAGGACGAGTGACAAGGGTGGTAATACTACTGGGAGGTGGAGGGGTGGTGGAGTAGAAAGGGGGAACTAATTTCAGAGACGTTCGTTTAACCTCTCTGGGGCACAGCCAACAGGGAAGTGAGTGAAGGGACACATTGGACAGTATACGGTATGAAATAGAAATTTGTAAATTATTGAAGTTTCATGGGAGGGAGGGAGGGAGGAAGGGAAATATGGGGAGGTGGAACTGGGGGTCTAAGTGGAGGGTGGATGTCTTGAGAGTGATGATGGCAACAAGTGTGCAAATGATGTATATATGGATTGTGAGGGGAGGTGTATGAGTACCCAATAAAATGATTCATTTTTTTTTAAAGGGGAGGAGGGGAAAGAGGAGTTTTGTTTTTTTTTTAAAGAGGAGCTTACACCAAGGGCTCAAGTGGAAAATGTTTGGAAATGAATGTGGCAACATGTGTGCAAACATGCTTGATACAAATGATGTACTGAATGTTAAAATAGCTGTAAGGGCCCCCAAAAATTATTTTTAAAAAATAATATACCAAGGACTCAAGTAGAAAATATTTCTAAATGCATATGGTAATATGTGTACAAACATGCTTGATACAAATGATGTATTGAATGTTATAAGAGCTGTAAGAGCCCCCAATAAAATAATTGGGGAAAAAAATAACAAACAAATTGCAAGATATTTATCACTAACAAAAATATGTATAAAAAAATGTTCAAGGGCTGAGCCCCGGTGACATAGTGGTTGTGTGCGGGACTGCAGCCCACTGGGACGGAGGTTCAATTCCAGCAGTGGGGCTGGGCCTCCTACTCCCACCACCGGAGAGCAGTGATGCAAAAAAAAAAAAAAAAAGTTCATAAGTATGGATCATCATAACATCCTCTAAGTTGAGGATTACCTTAAGGTCTCTACAGTGAAACCTGTGCAATCTAGACTGCACTGGGACTACTTTGTTTTTCTTGGTCTCACAAGTTTTCTGCTTTTGACAGGGTGCATATGACCCACCTTCCTGTTATATTTCTCTTATTCACTAAGAATCCTGGGCTGAGCCCCGGTTGCATAGTGGTTGTGCGCGGGACTGCGGCCCACTTGGACGGAGGTTCAATTCCAGCAGTGGGGCTGGGCCTCCTACTCCCACCACCAGAGAGCAGTGATTCCCCCCAAAAAAACACCAAACAAACAAACAAAAAAGAATCGTATCATATGCATTCAGTGACTTAGTCTTCATATTATTCTTACATAGGTTATGACTTTTGCAGACTATTCTGTATTTGCTAATTTGTCAGGTGTTTAATTTTTTTAAATCCATAAGTATTAACTGTAAAGTTAATACAAAATTACTGTAAAGTTAAACATAATCTGTAAAAATGCCCACTAGGTAGGAAGTTTCCTTGCTTGGTTTTTAAGTTAGGTGACAAAACAAAGAAATAAGTCTACCCCCTCCGGCTCCGCCTCCCCCCTACTCCTCCCTCCACATACAAGTTCCTCACACTGCTGTCTGATTTTCACCTTTTGTTAACAAACTGTATGTAATATATTCAACAATTACTGAAAGATTTTGTACTTTGATTTTAATAACAGATAACTAATTTATTCAGTGACTGGATGTAAAGAAAGATCACCCCATTAGAAAGTAGTCGTGCTTTTAGAGTTTTCCAAAACAATCACATTGCCTTAATTGATACCAGTGTCTGGCTTTTTAACAGTTGTATTAATAATTAAAAATGATGTACACTCTGGTACTTATTAGAAACATTTTATTTATGCCTGGTTATGCTTTGTAATCTGTATAATTAGTTTCAGTGGGCTGACAGCAATTTTCTCTTAAAGAAAAAGTATAAATTATTAGACCCCAGGGTTAATGTTAGAATTAAAGGACTGCCTACTTTCTTGGAACTATTGTTTTCCTTTTTTAAAATTTTCATTTAAAAAATCAATTGATTTGTAGGAGGGCTCTTATAGCTCTTATACAATCCATATAACAATTGTATCAAGAATATTTGTACATACATTGTCATCATTTTAAAACATTTTCTTTCTACTAGCTGGTGGTGTCCGCTTCTCTTTTTTCCCTCTCCCCACCCTTATAACCCCTTGATAAATTGTTATTTTCATATCTTAATACCATCCACTGTCTACACCTTCACCCTGGTTTCTGTTGTTTGTTCACCTGGAAGGGGGGTGGTGGTAGTGGTGTTAATACACCGATCATTGCCATCGGGGTTTTTTTTCTATTTGAATGAACAACTAATCTTGACTTAGAATGATAACATACTACTCTTGCCATTAGTCATGTTTAAGTGATTAGTAAAATTATCAAAATTAAATAATAAGTAAATATATAAAGTAGATTAAATGTTAACCATGGAGTATACATAAAGTTAGGCTTTTTTTCCTCCCTGTGATAGTATTTTCTACTAACTTATGCTACTTTTGAAAGAACAATAAAGCTGTAACTCAAAATCACTGGTTCCAACATGCTTGAACCAACCCCCACTCTCAAAGGAAAAAAGAGTGAGAAAATCAAGTTTTGCTCTACTTAGGTAGGTATACTGGAGACTGTATTGGTTTTGAAGTATTTTAAGACTGCCCTTGGGGGTTAGGTGTTTCTCCATCATATAGTGGTTACAAGCTGGGCTGCTAACTACGAGGTCAGCAGCTGCTGTGTGGCTGAACGACTGGGCTCTGTACTCTTGTATTAGTCTTGGAAACTCACAGGGACAGCTTTCCCCTGTCCAACAGGGTTGCTCTGAGGCGGCATTACTCAAAGGAAGTGAAGGGTCTTTTGTTCTGTGGAGTAGTTTGAAAGGTCCGCAGTTTTAAAGATGATGTTTTCTACTCCCTTCAAGTTAAAATAGTCTCCAAAACCCACGGAGGTGGTTCTACTCTGTCCTCTATAGCTGGTAGCAGTCAAAGGATTTGCTGTTGGTTTTTGAATTCAAATTGTAGAGGCACATTGGTGATAGGAAAGATGCAAGTGCTAAGAAACCCTGTAAGTCGAAAGCGGGACAGAGCTGGGGGTGTTTGTTTGATTTGGAGGATAAAGAGGAGGAGAGACAATTTCATCTTTGTCCTTTGTAGAAGTATTATTTGGGTTGACTCTGAAAGTGTGTAACACCACATGTGACATGCTTCTGACAGAAAACTAAACGTCAAACCCAGCAAGACTCTCGATCCAACTGCCAGCTTGGAGGACAAGTAAGCGACAGAGACAAATTCTAAATGTGGGTCTTTGGGACACAGTCGGCACAATCAGAATGTGGGAAATACTTAGGTTCTTCAACAATTAAATTGCAAGAGGAAAACAATGAGGATGTAGAACCCTATAGATTAAAAGAGATTTAAGAGAGGTGTTAACTAAAATGTAATATGTGAACCTTGTTTAGATTGTCATTTCAAACAATTTAATGATAAAAGAAATTTGAGACAGTGAGCAAATATGAATTCTAATTGGATACTTGATATTAGTAAATTACTGTTTGTTTTGCTATCCCGGTAGTGTTATAACTTTTATGTATTTGTATATGCAGTTTCAGTTCTTTCTTGTAGACATTGTGTATCCATTTACAAGAAAAAAAGATTGAGATCCCCTCTCTGAAAAACAAAGTAGTAAAAGATCACAAGCCGGGGTATGTGAGTAAGAGCCCCTGTGGCCCTGTGGGTTGGGCATCAGACTACTAACTTCAAGATTACTGGGTCAAACCAACCAGCTGCTCCTTGGGAGAAAGATGAGGCTCTGCTCCTGTAAAGATTTATAGTCTGGGAAACAGACCCTTTCTAAGGAATTGACTTGATGCAAAAGACTTGGATATATGAGTTGAGTTAGGGGATTAACACGTATAATGGAAAGTTGCCCACTTAATCATTTGAATGTTTTTGTAAATTGCATTGATTGTTATCAAAGAATTTATTAGTTTTTGAGTAATGTGATCAAACCTGTATTTGGGGGAAGTTTGTTGGATAAATTGGATTAAGTAGAGGCTAAAAGGAAGGAAATAAATTTGTAAGCTTCATTAATCCTTGGGAATCTAAGCTATAATTGCAATGAAAATGTAAATGAGTAAAATCTAGATGAAGGCCCTTTTCTTGCTTTTATCTTCTCTCTGAGCTGCTTCATCTAGAACCCATAGGCCTGAAAAATATGGAAAACAACTCTGATTGACTGGAAAGGATGAGGGGTTATTCATATAAGCATTTCTTACTGGAAGAGGGGGAGGCCTGGGGAAGAAAGTGAGACTTTTCATTTACAACATGATGATCAGAAAGACTGACCCATAGGTTTTAGGATTTTTACAACTCTGTATCCCTGCATAATTATTTTGTTTTGTTTTGGTTTTTTCGGGGGGGCATCACTGCTCTCTCCTGCATAATTATTCAAAGCTCTCCTTTCACACTATAAAGGGCCAAGTTGTCTGGCCACTCTAGCAATTGCAGATAGAACTCGAAGTGCAATTTCAGAAATTAGAAATTAATTCTATGATTAGAATTTATAAATTGACATTTATAATTTTTTTCATTTATTTTAGAAACATTTTAAAAATCATTTTATTGGGAGCTCATACAAATCTTATCACAATTCATACATACATCCATTGTGTCAAGTACATTTATTGCCATCATCATTTTCAGAACATTTTCTTTCTACTTGAGCCCTTGGTATCAGTTTCTCATTTTTCTCCCTCCCTCCCTCATGAACTCTTAATAATTTATAAATTATTAATATTTTTTCATGTCATACACTGATTGATGTCTCCCTTCACCTGTTGTCCATCCCCCTGGAAGGGGGGATGTATATGTAGATTGTTGTGATTGGTTCCTCCTATCTACCCCCCACTTTCCCTTTCCTCTCTTGGTATCACTCCTCTCAATATAGGTCCTGAAGAGTTTATCCGTCCTGGGTCCCCTGTGTCTCCAGCTCTTATCTGTACCCATGTCCTTGCTCTGGTTTAGCCGGTTTTATAAGGTAGAATTGGGGTCATGATAGTAGGGTGGGGGGAGGCATTAAAGAACTAGAGGAAAGTTTTACATGTTTTATCGGTGCTCTACTGCACCCTGACTGGCTCACCTCTTCCTTGTGACCCGTCTGTAAGGGGATGTCCAATTGTGTTACAGATGGTCTTTGAATCTCCACTCTGGACTCTCTCATTGACATTTATAAGATTTTTTTTGTTCTGGATTTTTGATGTCTGATACCTGATCCCATCGACACCTCATGATCACAAAGACTGGTGTGCTTCTTCCATGTGGACACTGTTGCTTATCAGTTAGATGGCCACTTGTTTATCTTCAAGGCTTTAAGATCCCAGATGCTATATATCTTTTGATACCCAGGCACCATCAACTTTTTTCACCACATTTGCTTATGCATCCACTTGTATTCAGCAATCATGTTGGGAAGGTGAGCATCATGAAATGCCAGATTATTGGAACAAAGTGGTCTTGCAGTGAGAAAGTACTTGAGTAGAGGCCCTATTAACAGTTTTATACAGAACCTATAAATATATGTACATAGATCTGTTTCCCTATCGTTATATATAAATATATTGACATATGTTCATGCCTGTATTTAGACCTCAATAAATGTCCTTTGCCTTCTAGTTCTTTGCTATATTACCTTTCACTTTCTTCTTGCCCCACTGTCATATTCAGCCTTCACTTAGGTTTGGTCATTCCTCTCGGTTACCTTACCCTTGATCAATCCCTATCAGGCATTCTACACCCTCCTTACCATTGATTTTAGATCACTTGTTGTTCCCTTGACCCTGGGTTTGTTAACACCCCCTTCTTTTCCCCTGCCTGCCCCTCTCCAGTGTCCCCTGAAACTGTTGATCCCATTGTTTTCCCCTCTGGATTGTTTATCCCGCCTATCTTATCTAGATTGATATACAGACACAGTAATAAGCACAAAAACAAGAGAGAGCAAATGAAAACAACCCCAAAAAACCACCACCCAAAACCAAAGCAGGACCTTGAAATAGTTAAAGATCTGTTAGCTGACCTTTAGGAGTGTTTTCCTGTGAGTCTGATGGAGTCACGCCCTGGCCCCACTGTCTATTTTTGGCATTCCCCAGGGACTTCATTGCTTTGCTCCCTTGCTGTTCTGTGGCATGCCCTTAGTGTTTCACCCTCGCGTGGTGGAATCAGATTGAGCACAGTTCTCACACTGGGTCTCCATTTCTGTGCCTGTAGCACTGGGGGGTCAGTGAAGGACAACGTGTCTAGTGGTGGGACTGGCCCTCTGGTCCTTTCTGTGCATTAGCTGTCCGGACCTTGCTTTGCCAGGATGCACTTCACTCTCAAAACTCCCCCTCCATTTGCTCTTGTGTTCTCTGATCAGATATGCCCCTCTCCCTGAGCTGTAGGCTGTCCTCTGTCAGAGGCATTTTTTGACCCCCAAGGAGACAAAGGCAAAACATGACAGTGCAGTCTTATAGAGAAGAAAGAGATGTTGCTAGTATTGTAAGTGTTTTAATTATTCATTAGAACTTTAGGACAGGGTTGGTGAGGCCAGTTGCAGAGTTGAGGTGGGGCAGTTGTCAGAATGGCACTCCCCAAAGAGGTGATTGAAAAAGAACTGAGATGTGCTAAGAAGGAAAGGGGGACATTACATTTCTTTAAAATAAATGCTAATTTGGAAGATTGTTTGAAGTAGAAATATTTATCAAGAGGTGTCTTAGTCCTGGTTGCTGTTTTATCAGAAATACTATAAGTGGATGGCTTTAATAAATAAAAATGTGTCTTCTCATTGATGAGAGCAGACTTGAAGTCTGAACTCATGGTGCCAGCTCAAGGGGAAGGCTTTCTGTACTGGCCGAAAAGAGAAAGATCTTTGTTTTCTGTCCCACATTTCCTTGGTGATCTTGATGTACCTTAGCATCTGTTTTCTTCCATCCCTTTTCTGAATCAGCTTGCTTTATATTTCATTGGTGATTGGCTTTAGACACACCACACCCTACACCGATTCATTTTTACATAATATAAAAATGAACATTCCCGATGGCTGCATGTACAAATATAGAGGCTAGGAGTTATAACACATTTTGGGGGAAGCACCTTCAATCCATAGTAGGAAAGAAATATGTGTGAGATACAGGAAATGTGAGCAAAGGTGGTGAAATGATAAGACTGGAGGAGACAGAAGGCATTCATCAAGTTTAGAGGTAAAAGGTGGTGGCAGAGGACTTGGTAGAGATAGGAATGAACAAGAGGGAGGGCAAAGAATCAACAAATGATCTGACTGTAAAGAGAAATTGGGCTAGTTCGAATGAGTGAGACTTGAAAAGAGACTTCTGCCAAAGTTAAAAAAACGGATCCCTGGTAATGTAGCGGGTTACCAGTTAGGCTGCTAACTGCAAGGTCAGTAGTTGGAAACCAGCAGCCGCTCCATGGGAGACATGCAAGGCTTTCTACTCCTGTGAAGCATATAGTCTCAGAAACTCACAGGAACAGTGAGTCAGGATTGACTCCATTTTGTTTGTTTGTTTTTATGTTTTTGGAGCCCAAGTTCAAGACAGTGAGCTGTCCTGCACTGACTTGCCTCACGGGACTGCAGATCTCACTGTTGAGGAGCTCTTGCAAAGCCCTCTAAAGGAAGGAACTCAAAGGCAACACTGCCATGAAGTTGGTGCCAGCTCATAGTGACCCCATAGGTCAGGGGAGAACTGCCCCTGTGGGTTTCCAAGAATGTATCTCATTCTTCTCCCGAAGAGTGGCCGGTGGTTTCAAACTGCTGATCTTGAAGTTAGCAGCACAATGTGCTGTGTTGGGCCATCAGGGCTCTACTGAAGGGATGAGGGATGGTAGAAAAAGGATACGCCCATTGAGCCAGATCACTTCCTGCAGCAGGTCAGTCAACATACACATGTAAAATAGAATTTGCGGGGCTGAGCCCTGGTGGCATAGTGGTTGTGCGCGGGACTGCGGCCCACTAGGACAGAGGTTCAATTCCAGCAGTGGGGCTGGGCCTCCTGTTCCCACCACGGGAGAGCAGTGATGCCCCTCCACCCCCCAAAAAAAATAGAATTTGGGAAGGAGTGGTTCATGGTGTTTTATGCAAAAGTTGGAATTTAAATAGAATCTTCAGTCACCCTTCTCGTTATCTCCCTTGACACCAAATTTATATAATTTTAGATATTTTGAGTTAATGGATTTTTTGTGGTATGAATTTTTTTTGTGGGTTTAGCTGGAATCTGAAAAAGGATCGCTCAGTCTTGGTTACGGGTTAAGGGAAAAAACAATCTATTCCTTTTCCTACCCTCTCTATTTTCGTGTGACCTGCACATGCTAAATGAAAAGGATTTAGCTGAATAAGGCCTTCATTTACGTTCATCTGCTTACTTTTCTTTTTTTTTTTTTTTTTTTGGCATCACTGCCCTGGTGGGAGTAGGAGGCCCAGCCTTGCTCCTGGAGAGCTGCTGCTGGATTTGAACTGTCAACCTTATCTGCTTACTTTTCATGAATACCAGATTTTTCCCAAGGTTTTGAAGTAGATTGAAAAAAATGCCTTTTCCAGGACAAAAGTAGGTTGATAGAAAAGCTCCCTTTCTTGAACAAGAGAGGACACTGTGAGAGGGACCCTGGCACAGTAAATTAGTGATGCATTTTCCCACATCAGCATATGGAAACAATGAGCCCTTAACCAATCTGAGCACAAAGAGTTTTACGTATTAGTCTTTGGTAAAAATTTGGCACGCAGTTTTCTGGAATGAGGATCTGTACCCTAACTACTTGATGAATTAGAATGCAGTCATTTGTGTTTACTGTATTAAACTTAATTTGTATAAGCTTTATGTTTGATCTGCATTTTAACAAACAAGTACTATGCTGTTTCTTTATACTATTTGTTAAGTGACATCTTATTTACACAGATTGAAATAGTGAGCTATATCATTATGTGGTCCACAGAGCTAATTGGAAATAGTAGATCCCTGTGCTTGCAAAAATCTGCCGAGATCATATTCTGACCCTTGAAACATAATTATTGAGCCTAACCATTGTTTCATTCGTATTCAGTGTGAAATATAGTTTGGTCCACAGCATCACTAATTAAAGGATGTATGTACATATGAATTGTAATTTATAAAAGGACCCCTTTCCATAAAACAAAACGAAATGAAAAAATACTCCATTAGTTTTTGTGTTAACTCATTTCTGATATGTTTAATTTATTTTTGTACAGTTCAGTGGCTAGTTTATTTTTTAATACTTCACTTACATTTTTATATGCATATTTTTATTTATAGATTAAGCAGTTAATTAAATCACTACTTTGTGTTTAATGTTGTGGCAGGCAGGCAGGGATGAAGCATAATATGAAACATTTGTATTCCATGCATCACTAAAAGCAAATGATGACAGGAGTCTTACTGTTCCTCGAGAAGAATAAGAATTGATTGTTTTTTTAAAAAAACATGCTACTTAATTCCTATGATATAGCTAAGGTGGGGAGGTATGACTTCCTTTCACATACTTTGGACATGTTTTCAAGAGACTAGTCCCTGGAGAAAGACATTATGCTCAGTAAAGTAAAGGACAGTGAAAAGGAGGCTGTATGGGAGACTGGGCGGTGTTTCCTTCCAGTTGTACTTAGGGCCACTGAGTCGTAACTGACTCTAAGACACGTAACAACAATTGAGTATCTAGAAGTGAGTGTTCTTGTCCTGCTTCTTTCACTTGCCAGAGACTTGGTCGCAACTAAAAACAGCAATAACCAAATTATTAACATGTAGCAGTGCTCACCAACATGGGACAGTTTAACATTCATCATCCCTGGGAGCCATGTGGCTTTATCCGAAGACATTTTGATAATATTGTACAGGACAGCCCCACAGTATTGTCCAGCATAGAGCTAGGATACTTTCTGTTCAAGGATTATGTCAATATTTCCTACATAATGGCAAATCTAGGTCCAGTGGGTAATGTAAGAGTTGTGAGCAGAGCTTCCAACTGGTTCATTCCAGTTCAAGCCCCTCCTGAAAATTTGCCTTTCGAACAAGTTCTCCAGTAATGCCAATCCTGTTGCTTAGAAACCCATTCTGAGAATCACTAGAGTAGAACAGCTGTACTTAAAGTTTACTATGCATAAGACCCTCTGGATCTTGTGAAAATGTAGCTTCTTACTTTGGATTTCTGGGGTGAAACCTTTAGCATTGCCTGGGAGTTTGTTAGAAATGCAAATTATCAGCAGGGGTTCACCATGGCTAACCCCAGAATTGACTGGTTCAAAGCCCTCCTTGATGGTGATGTATATTTTGCAGTTGTTCCTGCTACTGGAAAATGTCTCTCTCTCCGCATGCCCCAACCTGACCAAGAAACCTTTGGAAGAAGGAATTGATAGGTTGACTAGAAAAGATTGCCCAGAATCAACATTTTGGACCTGTCAAAATAAGATAGAATCTCTGTTTGTTACATGTTTGTAACATCCAAGACCTAATGTCATTGCTTTGTGAAAAGTTACTCTAACTCTTTTTTGATGGGCTAATATTGTTATGGCTGGGGTACTTGTAAATCAAAATAAAAGTGCAGTCAAATGCCCTAGAACAGTGGTTCTCAACCTTCCTCATGCCGTGAGCCTTTCACAGTTTCTCATGTTGTGGTGACACACACACCCCCAAACATAAAATTATTTTCATTACTACTTCATAAATGTAATTTTGCTACTGTTATGAATCAGGTGACCCCTGTGGAAGGGTCGTTTGACCCCCAAAGGGGTCACAACTCACAGGTTGAGTACCGCTGCCCGACAAGAAGACTATGCCCGATTCACTCATATATTTTATGCCAGGGAGTGTTCAATTTTAGTACAATGAAAGATAAGCAGAGTGGCTGGAAAGAAAAACCTTTAGGGGAGGAGGAATATCTGAGCATTATAAGGTTGGATCTTTATCATTTAAGTTAAATCACACAATCATTTAGCAAGTATTTGTTTGTTAGATATTTGATGTTAGGGAAACAGTGATGACAAAATGGGCATAGTCCCTGTTCACGTAGAGTATTTGTTTTGCATGCAGAGACTGGGAAGTCTATGCAAAAATGGCTGCTGCTTCTTTTTTTTTTGGGGTGGGGGGGCTCACTGCCCCCTGGTGGTCGTGGGAGCTACCTAGCTTTGCTCCCAGAGAGCTGCTGCTGGATTTGAACCGTCAAGCCAATGGGCTGCAGTCCCGCACTCAACCACTGCGCCACCAGGGCTCAGCCCAAGAATGACTTCTTGAAGAATAATTTTATTTTTCCATTTTCACATAAGTCACAAGTGAATTTTTACTGACTTGTTACCAGGAAAATTCAAAATTGATGAATCTCACTTTGTCAATCTCATTGTGTTTCAATACCTGCATAATTCTTCATAAAAGAAATATATAATTCTTTATCTACTAATGTGTTTTAGAGCACATTGCTATAAAAATTAAAGCTATTAAATTTGTTTAACTATATTTGTGTTCTTTTTCTTGGTTAAAATGACTAAAATGCTTACTATAAATTGCTTTTAAGTTTTATTTACCTCAGAAATTTTGATGTTTAACAATGCATGCCTCATCTTTAGTTGTAGAGATTTTAGTGTGATACTAACTCTTGCTTCCAAAATAAACATGTTTTTGTCAGATGAATTGCAAGGTGCACAGTCAGAAATTGAGACAAAACAAGAAATTCAGCATCTCCGCAAGGAATTGATTGAAGCCCAGGAGCTAGCTAGAGCAAGTAAACAAAAATGCTTTGAACTTCAAGGTGAGACCAAGACTGCTTTGCTTCTCTTGGGGATATGTGGCGGTCCTTTGGTGTAACTGCAGAGCCCCACACTTGGATCCCAGAGGGATAAATAGTATGTGTATTCTTTTCCAAGTCTACAACTTCATGTCTACAACTTCATTAGATCTGTGATCTTGGGAAGTCCACTGAACTTTCTGAACCTGGTTTCAGATCACATGGGAAGAGTTGCCTTCTTCACAGCATTGATGTGAACATTAAGTAGGCCTGTACCAATGAAAGATCTGGATGATATTTACTTATGAAACTTTGAGCCAACAAAAGGGGAAAGTGTCTATAAATGTCCCAAGTTTGGGGTATACAGCATGTTCGATACTCAGTTCGATCACATTATGTGATCCCTGTGATCTTACATTATAGTCAAGAGTAAATGGAAAGAACCAGAAAAAATTAAGGTCTAAAGCTTCCTAATTGTCCCAGCTGTTTTCTTTCTCGGTGCTCACTGACTGTAGTGAGATATGTGAAGTCTGCTCCCCAGAGCACAAGTGCCCACCTCATTCACAGGAACCACCTGGTGGCAGCTAGCTGATGAGTGCTGTAAGAAACTCTTAGAATGAAGACGAAGCAACTGGCCTGTGGGTCCTTGTGTTCTATTTAAGACAGTCTTTCTCACCAAGAGAAGGATTTCCACGGGAGGAAGAACCAAGAACTTCTGTTACTACTTTCTTTTATATCTTTATCTTG